>WAAF01016868.1:0-64085 GCA_013400475.1 Tricholaema leucomelas
TGCTCTCTCCATTTACGGAGGTATAAGGCATGGTGAGTTCGCCTATTTCGGTGATGTTTGGCTGTCTGCCAAACCGATTGGTCAATAGTGGCCAATTAGGGCAATTGATCTCAGCCCATAGTTTATAAATGAGAGCGCACACGTGTTCCAGAGCGTGCTTCTCTCCAGCTCACCAGAGCTCTCTGCTCTGTCTCTCTCCCCTCTCACACTCAAGCTAACGATCGCTTGTACTTATACTTGGGCACAACCTTGATCTTATTTTGTGTCACCGGCCTATTTGCTCATGCTGCTATGGAGATGGAATCTCCCAGCCAGCCAGCCGTGGTGAGCTAATCAGGACATTCGATCCTGCACTGTCTATATATTTGAGGAGCACAGACTCCAGCTAGCTGTGTATGCCCATTGCTTCAGCCTGGTAAGAGCCAAAGCTGCCAAGCCACCAGGAGCAGACCCCTTGTCTGCAGAGATGCGATCGACCTNTAAAGCCTCTGTAATATTTGTAATCTCTTGCCAAAGGGCAGAAAGTGCCTCAGCCCACTCTGCTGGGCAAATGGTATATTGACCCCAAGCGGAACTGAGCCTCAGGGGAAAACTCTCCGTGTTAATAGTCTGTTAATAGTTGGATGCTAGTCACTGGAATAGAGTTACCAATAAGCAGTTCATTGTGATATATTTCCCCTAAGGTCGACCCATAACCCTGAATGAATCGTATTTAATACAGTGGTTGGGGGGTGTTGAGAGTTAAGAATATTGAGTTTAATAAATATATATTTTTATATAACTATCTCGCACTTACTGATTTCTCCCCTTCGCCACAAACAGGCATAGGAGGCAGAACCCCCTCTGCAACAAGGTGTTAAAGGCTAGTTTGGATGAGGCCTCGAGCAACCTGTTCTAGTGAGAGGTGTCCCTGCCTGTGGCAGGGGGTTGGAACTAGATGATCTTTGAGGTCCCTTCCAACCTAAACCATTCTATGGTTTATTCTCTTCAGATATAGAAATGCAGCTATAAGGTCTCCCCAGAGCCTCCTCCAGTCTGAAGAATCGTGGAATCAACCAGGTTGGAAGAGACCTCCAAGAGCTCACATTCTTTCAGTCTGTCTTCATAATAGAGGTGCTCCAGTCATCTGATCATCTTTGTGGCCCTCTGGATTCCGCAATTGTATGATTGGAGGAACACACACAATGAAATCTGGGAAAATGGTTTTAAGTGTTACAGCTCTCTCTGGGCCAGCCCCAAGGCTATAGCAGCTAACAGAAGCACTTGTTCCCTTTCCCACACCTCCTCAGTCAGCAGAACTTATGAAAGGTCTTCTGGTGCCCAGCCCAGTCTTGTTACATTGTGTGTTATGGGGAGCTAAAACACAGCCAGGGTCTTGATATCATGCACAGGAAGACACACCACAGGTAGCTAAACTGGTATTTCAGGAATTACCAGAAACACACACTTTTCTACTACTGACAAGTACTGCTGCAAAATAAGGGACTCCTGCTGTTACTTAAAGCACTGCAACCTTCGTATTCAAAGGGAAAAGCACTGATCCCTTGAAAGAGCTTTTGTTCTCAGAACTTAGTGGGATTTTATACTTAACAAACAAGACAGGATTGACTATATAGCAAATTGTGCATCTATACAGACTTGTCTAAGGGAGTCCTCAAATTTTAGGTTCAAGCAACCTTAGTGACTCAAAAATCTGTCACCTGTCAGCAGTGACCTAGCCATCAGACAACCTTTTCCTATCAAGACAGGGATCAGTTTTACTTTTTAAATTTTACTTGTTTTTAAGGAGATTCTCATTCATTTTTATTCTGCATCTAACTGGAATATCTGAAACCTCTGTATTTTCTGTGGAGTTCAGACAGTACTTTTCATCCACTTCTAATCCAATCCTGACCTCCATTCACTTCGGACACAATGATTTCTTATTTTATCTCTTACCACATGAGGAGTGGAATTTATTTACATCAGTAGAACGTTCAGCTAAAATAGGGAGCATTGCCATGCTTCCAGTAAATACACATGATCAATTTTACTTCAATATCAAAGGAATGTTCTTTTCCCTGGAGGGAAAATGCTGATAATTGGCTCAACACATTTCCTTCAGGCATCTGTTAAATTGATTACTGCTTAAGCTTACAGTCCTGCATTTTGCCCCCTACTTTGTGAGGGACACTGGAAAAAACTCCAGAAGTTCTTGTTTGTTTTAACATAATGATGGTCATGGCAAACTCTTTATTGTTTGATTATTTTTGGTCAAACTATCCACAAGATTAGCATTGCTAATTTTCAGCACGTTATAGCTGAATTAAAACTTCAAGTGGCTATGTGGCATTTTAAGCAACAGCCTAATCTTTGCAAATCATCCTAACTGGCAGGCCTTAGTGATCCAATTAATTTACTTACTTTATGTTTGTTTGATTTTGAAGAAGTCTGTATAAATGTTATTTTGTGAGATTTCCATGTAGCACAACAACTTCAGGCAAGTTTATCATCGACTTGTAGCATGGCAAGGGTTAGAAGGGACGTCTGGGGATCATCGAGTCCAACCTCACTACCAAAGCAGGATCACCTAGGGCAGGACACACAGGAATGTGTCCATACAAGACTTGAAGTCTTAAGAGAAGGAAACTCCATGTCAAATTTATTCCCTTCAGAAATTGATCTTCTGATTTGGGCTCACAGTGGAATATTTTTTAAAGTTTGCATTCTTCTCTTTCACTAAAATTAACCTTAAGCTGAAGCACAGAGTTTAAAACATCACAAGCTGACTATTGGACATGACAATAATGTTTAGCTGAAAAAAAGCTCTGAAGTTCTGTGTCTCTCTCATCTCTGTTTTCCCAGAGACACTGCACATACAGTACTGAGCAATGGCACAGCTGGTATCACAGGGTGCAGCCCATCACACTGGTTATGCAGCACAGACCGCCCTCTGACCTCAGGCTTATCATGGCTGAAAAACTAAGCTAGCATCAGCAAAACGTTACCAACCCCTTAGAACACGGACAGCCCAAGCTTGCCACAATTATGAGTAGCTATTGTGGGGACCGTACTTTGTCTTTCTCACTACCTCTTCTGTCCTCAAAAGCTCTGAAAAGCTCCTGAACTCAAATGTCAGGAAAGCTTAGCTGATTGTTCTATTGGAAATCTACTACAATTATCTCTTCTCTCTTCCCTTACGTCGTTGATGTAACAGCTTTCAAAGTGCATTGCTGAACCCTTAGAAAAAAAGGAACCACGATAGACAGCTTTTTTCCTGATGCAGGCAACTGAGAGAGAAATCACATATGACAAATGCTGATCTGGCTAAGCATGATTCCTGTATTACATAAATCAACTTCATGTTGCTTATGCAGTCAGTATAAAAATTCACTTACTGATTTTATTTATTTAACTGCACATTTTATTCTGCTTAGTGAAGAGCAATCTGCCTGACCTTACATGTACTCTGCAAATGTGAGCCAGGGAGTGGCCTTCTTTACAGTAGGGAAAAAAAAATATTTCTTTTTTTTTCCCTTCATTCCTTGAAAATATATTCACTAAAGCATTCCCAACACTTGCTGGGCAGAATATATTAATGGCTGTTACATTTCTGCATCCCACCTAAGGAGACATTTTCCAGATCTCATAACCCCAGATTTAGAAAAAAAAAAAAAACACCAAACCTGAAAGAATCAAAGTACCAATTTCTAAAGCTTAGAAATTTAGTCATAGACTTCCCAGTTCCCATTAATTTAAATGGTTACTCTGTTCCAAATACTAAAATCTAAACTTTAATTGCATCCCAGTCCTGAAACTGAATTGTGCAGGAAACAATTTACTTCAATTATTTTCTCAATAATGTTTAGCTTCTCTCAAGTGATTATTGGAGAATGTTTGGGTTTTTTTCTTTTTTTTTTTTTCCTTTTAAAAAAAATACTTAGAAAATATCTTTGTTATGCTAAGGAGCAGCATTTATGTGACAACTTTATTTCAGGGTTTTCTGCACTAGTTTATATTGGTATTGTAATATTAAATGTAGTGATTCTATAGAATTGTCTGAATATTATGGTACAGGTATTGAAAATTGGAATACTGGAACATAAGCAATGGACAGGCAAGAGTGCATGAGCTCAGTAAGTGAGAGTCGAGATAAAGTGGAAGGTTGGAATGACTTTAGAGAATGGTCTAACAAATATAAACAAATGTAAGGCTGGAGGTCTGTGGTTTTCACCTATCTCTGCTGACTTAGAATGCTTAGACAATGTACGTGTTGCTGAGAAAATATGATGGATGTCTACGCTAATTAGTATGTAATTTCTAAAGCAATTACATGTAACCAATTGCAGTTTAATACAATTTGTAGCCTTCTGATGAAAGCTATAAAAACACGTTTGGAATGCAATAAATGGATTGAATTGGCTTGTATCAGGCCTTCTCCCCATCTCTTCTGATGCCCGTGGCAAGTTTAAGTCCCAGCTATCATAGAGATAATGATAAACAAAGCCTATGAAAAGAAAGAAAGAAAAAAAAACGACACAAACCGAAAACCACAAAACTGAAAGACTACAACCATTGATAGGTAAAAGTGAGTGAAGAAACAGTCCTCAAATTGTATCAGTGCATATTTTCAAAATTATTTTCAGAAGCCAGCAGGTTCCAGCACTTGCAAATGAAACATTTGGTCACTGATTTCCAGGCCTAATTGGGAGTCACTTGGGGTACTAAGATCTAGATATAAAAATCTTTTTGAAGTTTTGTCTGTGTTTCTGTTTAGAAACAGCTATGGTAGCTTTGCATATTGCTGAGTATGTGGAATGTCACCCTCTTTCCAGTTCATCTTCTGGAGTCTTAGAAATAAATTCTATGTGAATGCTAAGATTGTGCTTTCTGCTAGCGTTTACAAGGCAGGAGGCTGTCACTGTAGTTTATACCGCATCTAATCAATGCTCAGGGAAGAATTAAAGCGGTTATAGTTTGCTATTAAAAAGACATGGGTGGCTAGATAACTTTGATCTTGGAGTCTACTTAGCCTTGGCAAGGAGTGTCATTAAAAGCACCCTGTTTGGGAATTTCAAACTTAAAGTGCCTGCAATCTCCCTTCTCTCCTTGCCCAATCAGAAAAGCAAGAACCAGCACTGTCAAGCACCAGAGATGAAAGAGTGTGGTTTCCTAGAAAAGCTTGTAGCTATGGAAAGAAAGGTTTGTGGGACGGCTTCATTTAAATGACTTCCAAACCACTCATGTAATGCAAATGCACAGCACCACAGCAGGCAATTCTAAATGCAGATTTGACCCTGCTTCCCTAAAAAATACCAAAAGTTAACTGCTGCATCTTTTTCTACAGGCAGGTAGGAGGAATTGCTAGAGTGAAAACAATCCGTCACAGTCTTACTGACTTCATTTGTGCATTGGCTTTCAGTTGAAAGCAGCAGGATCTGGCCTTGGAACAGTACTCGTCAGTCAAGTTGGGGAATTATGAATGCAGTAGAGACAAGATGGGACAGAGACAGTCCAAAACAAGTGAAGCCTATTCAACAAGAACTCCTCTGACCTCCCCATAGGTGAGCAAAATCTACCTTTTCATCACACAAAACTGACCAAATTTTCCAGGTAGGCTCAGCGAAGCATAGAAGATATTGGCGAGAAAAGTACCAGAGACGTATAGAGGCCAGAGCCAGAGGGTTATTTTTGGTGACATGTTTTATATTTGGCTCTTCCACCCTCCCTACTACTTTCAGCTTTTACAACCAGAATTCAGATAAACCTTGTGGAACAGTTCTTATGAATGTTATAAATGAAGGTTTTCAACTGCCAAGCACTGGATGTGAGGCTACTTGGTGCTTACAAAGGGTGCTTATAGTCAAAGAGTTGTATTCATAGTAAGAATAAACTGCACTTTAAAGATACATAGGTTCTTTTCCAGGAGGATAAGCTACATGTAATAAATGTACAGGAAATGTTAGGGTATGGAAAAGAAACCTTTTGGAGAGTGACTGAGGGAGTTAGAGCTGTTTAGTTTGAAAAAGAGAAGGCTGAGGGGAGACCTCATTGCTGTCTACAGCTACCTGAAAGAAGGTTGTGGAGAGGTTGGTGCTGGTCTCTTTTCACAGGTAATTAGTGATAGAACAAGACAGAATGGCCTCAAGCTGTGACTGGGTAGGTTTAGACTGGATATTAGGAAATATTTTCCCTAGAAAGAGTAGTCAGGCATTGGAATGGGCTGCCCAGGGAAATGGTTGAGTCACCAACCTGAATGTGTTTAAAAGTCGTTTGGATGTTGAGCTTGAGGGTACAGTTTAAGGATGAACTTTGCAGAGTAGAGTAGGGATAACAGTTGGACCCTCCTGAGGGCCTTTTCCAGCCAGAATGTTTCTGATTCTGTACAAGACAAACCATTATTTTCACTCCCCAGTCCTAAACTTGAAATTGCTTTTTCACATATACAGACTCAAAAGACATCCTGTTTTATATGTAGTCTATAGACTAAGACATAGACAATTTCCTTTGGTCTACTTTTCTGCAGCTAGTACAATAAAGAGCAGGTTCAGAGCTACAGCTCTTAAAAAGACCGTGACAAAATAACAGACCATTGAATATCTTGCTTGAGGGTGGGTTAACAAGTCCAGTCAGGAATCACACCAAGCATGCAATTGTGAAAAATTTGTCAGGACTGTTAAAAGCAAGAGTAGGTTTCAGGCAGCAGCTCTCAAATTGGAGAACATTGGATTCATCAGCACAGCAGCAGCCATCTGGCCACCCAGCGAGTGGCCAGAATCTGCCAAAACCCAACAGTTTTTGACATGCAACTCTGTGTGTGTTTCACATCACCATGTCCCCACTTCAGCAATAAAAGTTAACCCAATCCTGCAAAAATTGCAGCTTGCAAATAGATAAAGTAATAAGCAGCCATGAATATTCCTTATGACTAATCCTGTGGTATGATAACAGTGTTTGTCAATCTGAGTGTAACATGGCAGTACAGCTCTGCACCCATAAGCAGAATAGGAAACTGACATGTCAATGTTACCTAGCAAACAGCTGAATAACTAAAGAGACACAGTTCATGACTGCATAGATCATTGTACAGAAACAAAAAACAGTCCTCTCTGTTTAGTCTATGTGGTTTTTCTAAGCTAAGTCATAATGACAAATGAATTAAACATCAAAGTAATGAAGTAGCCACCAATAATGCTAAACAAAGTTCAAATTCAACAAGGTGCTATAAACAACTCCGTCACTACTGGGTGTTCAGCTCCTGCAAGAAGCATTAAGAAATATTATAGGCTTTTTCTGAAGCAATTTATTCTATCATAGTGCCATGACAGTGTTTCTACAGAGTTTTCTCATCTCTGTCTTTAGTCTGTTGCTACCATTTCCATTCATTCTGAAGGATTTCATCACAATTGCACCTTAGCCTCCAGTGTGGAATTGTACCTACAATCTGTATGGATTGCTTGTTTTATAGTTCTAACGCTGCAGTGATGTCTAGTGCATGCAGGTCATTCATGGGGAGGGTCATAAAAATGACCCCACCTAGGAGTGCTTTGAGACCCTTGTCTATGCAGAGATGACTCAGGGAGAGTTGTGGAGAGAGCTCATCCCCAAGCTGTTCATAAGCCATAGACCAAACAAAGCAGTGCTGCTTTATTCAGAGAATCAAAATCTGAGCTGAGTCTTGAGACCCCTCAACAAATAACACAACCTGAGCCTTACCACTCGGTTGCCTGAGAAAGTAAGATAAAAAGAAGTGGCAGGTTTTCAGCAGCAGTTTCAGTCAACAGCCCTGTCTATCCAGACAATCAAAAGATGATCACAAGAGAAGCAAAAGGATGACACAAGCAAACCCAGCCCATGTATAGAGCACGATAAGAGGAAACTCCATTACATTGCCAGAGATAAACATTCCAGATGCTATAATCCACTCAGGCATAGTCTTGCTCGCAGTCACATAAATCGGGAGATATAAGCCCTAAGCTTTGTATTAGAAATGGGATTTGCCTCTCAAAGGCTACACTTTACCTGTACAGAGACCCTTCCCTCCTGTTCAGAGACTCTTTTCTGGGATTAAGAACCTTTACTCAAAGAGGTAAGTAAATATTTAGCATATGTTAGCCTTTTGATTGCGAGTGATTTACTCACAGACAGCATTTTGAGTGCTTTTTAGGTTGCTACAGTATATTCTAGCTTGTGAGGTGTAGCAGTACATTCTTCTGTTGTTTCCATGAAAAATCTACGACAGTGGCATATTAGATCCGTGAGTGAAGTCTAAATTAATAGTTTGCTTGGGCCTTGCAGTTAAACCTGCAAACAAAGCTCAAATAAATCATTTGCTCGAACCTTGCAGTTTAGTCTCTTTTCATCACATAAGTCAATACAGCCTGTTATATTTTTCAGATAGGAGCTAGGATGGTGTCAAGACCTGGCTAGGATTTTACCCTTTCACACACATGGAATCAAGGGGCAAGCTTTTCCTGGGACTGAGAAAGCTTGAGTGGGATAACCAAAAGAGACATAAAAAGCTGACACAGTTCTAGCAGATCAATCAAAGCAGTAAGCGTACTGCATGCAGCAAGCCTTTAAAAGGCTTTTGAGAAAATAACTGCAGTTTCAGCTACCAGATCAACGGAATGGCACCCCACACAGCCCTAAAACACATGAAATAAAACGTTTTTCTAACAACATACCAAGAAAAGAACTGAAACAACTATTAGAATGAGGGTACATTTTCCTTAATGATTTATTGTGTAGTGTCAGCACTTTTGTTTTTGACACAGAGCTTGTTGGTGTGTGCTTTTGAGGTGCTTTAGATTGTGCTTTGCATCTCCCTCAGCTGAACCTTCTCCAGAGAAACTCCCGTGGAGGTTATAGACCAGAAAACCTAGCAGTCAGGTAAAGATCATGAATACAATATCCCAAAACCCAGCTTGTAAAATCAGACTTCAAAATAAGGTTATCAGCCTAGCCTATGCAACACAAATAATCGGTAGGGATGACAGGTCCTTGAACTCTACTGCTTCACTGTACAATACTTGTGCTAAACTGTTTGCCACTGTTATTCCTACTGGAAAATATTGCACAGCAACTACTTGATGCAGCAGAAATCAACCCTGATGGCTAATCTCAGAGCTGTATCTCCAGCCCATCCCTCCAGAACTGGCCCTGCTATTCTTACCCACTGCACTAACATCTCTGCTAAGCCTTTTACTGTTTCAGCTGAGTTTCTGGGAAAGAGCTAAAGAGTAAAGATTTGCATTCTAGGATATTAAAAATGCAATGTAACTCTAGACATAGAAATCTACATTATATACCAGAGCCTTATTCTTCCAAGTAACCCAAGTAATCTCTGCCTTCTGTCTCTAGTGCTCAGAAAAACAGATCACAGGGACAAGTGTCTGAATTGGAGACTTTTTCAGGAAAGTTATGATTTCGCTTCAGGGCAGACAGTTATAAAATGCATTGCTCCTCTTCAGTCAGTCTCTTTGATAACCTTGGATTTTTATCTTCAGAATAAAATCAGAAATTTTTCTGAGGTTTTGCTTTTGCTTCCTCCCCCACTCTCCCTCAGTCTAAAACCAAAACAGATTTCTGTTAATGAAGTGATTCTTTTCTACAGCTTAAAAAGACTAAAATTTCATTTTCCCACCCACAATAGATTCTGCACATCATGTATTAATACCTGCAGCTAGATTTTTCAAACAAAGTGGAATATATAGCATGTTAAACTTCTAAAGAAACAACTCTTAAGAGCTTATATAACAAGTTTATCCTAGAAACAGGTACTGAAGACAACAGACAAATCTTCTGCCACTATTTTAGGGGAAGAAAATGGTTGAGGAAAAAAAAGAGGTAGATTCTTCACAAAGTAAATGGAGAAAAAGCTGACTGAGAAAGTTCTGAGGGCCCTGTTTTTATGCTTACTGGAAAGGAGGGGGTTTGTGACACATCAATCTTTCTCTGTCCTTGTGCATGTCTACAAAGAGCATCTCAGCCTTTCCATTCACACAACAACTTGTTCATGGTTGTTCCTGTCCAAAATTGAATGTATTTGCACATAATTCTTGTTCCAAAGTCATCAAGTACTACTGCTAGATCAATTCCAGGACATAGTCAAAAAGGAGAGGCCAAAAACTTTATATCCCTATGTTTCTGCATTACCTGTGACTGTCAATTAAAGACTAGGCTTCCTTGCACTAGCTGGTGCAAACACCCAGAAGCAAAGTGGTCTCTTTTCCCCAAAGGTTTGCAATCGAAATGTCAGAGAAGACACAACAGGTGGGAAATACAATGGAAAATATATCAGCACCACAGAAAGTCTTCCTTAAGCCACAGAAAGCAAAAACTTTTTTTTGAGAAGCATGTAGTTTCAGGTAATGAGTAAGATTGCTCCTTCCAAAGACACTAGGAAGACCACGGTTCACCTTTACTGAGGGTAACCACCTAGAACTGTGATAATGGAAAGGTTGTATAGATAGAAGTAGTAATAAACTACTACAGAAATACATTGCTTCAGCGCTAGAAATGACCACCATCACTTATAAATTGGCAGGTTCTTGCCATGCTATGAGACAGGCCTCAGCTCACACCCCATCACCCTGCTATTCCCTCCCAGATCTGCCACTGTCACAAGGCCAAGCAAAGAGCAAAGAAGGTTTAGTTTCAGGGCAACTTAAGAAGTCAAGGTGAGCATTATAATATCTTGCGTGACAGCATAAAGGAGCATTTTAGGGTTTGCTGGTTCTTGCACTATAAAAGGTATAACAGGCTGCAGAACAGGAAATCATCTTTCAAGTGCAATAGGTGCAATATCAAACAATTTTCTTGGAGAACATATGAAGGATTGCATATTAAAGCTATTTTCTTACAACCTTTTCTTGTTGCCTTTTGACTTTTCTACAACATCAGTTGCTGTGATGTGAACTTTGTTTCTTTAAGTCCATAAGTGGTTGTTTTTTTTTCTTTTTAAAATGTCTTCCCATTCTTTTTCTATGCTTGCCTGCTGAAAAGCTTGCAGAAGGTGAATTTACAGACAATTCAATTAAATCAGCATTCAAATGCATTTATCTCACCTAGAAAATATTACAATAGCATTGAGTAGCCATTTCTACACTGGAAAGATTTATCTTGCAAGCATATCCACATCTTAGGCAATTAGCTTGCATGTATAATGCCCATGAACCAGCTGTTCTAAAGAAAGAAAATTGCCCAGTTAACACACTGCTGTTCATGAACTTTTCTTACTGCTTAAAATCCAGCAGCCTAAAATATAGGCTTGGATGCAGCAAGCATGAGAGACCTCTGAATTGGTTCTGAGTGAAACATATTGCTTCCTACGTTGTATAGAAAGAAACCTTACATTAAAAGTGTGCAAATTGGGAAGTAGAGAATGAATCTCAGGTTCCAGATGTACCTTAGAGCAAAATAAATAACACTCCAGAATTCTATGTCAAGATTCATTATAGCTAATCCTCCTTTAAGGGGAAATTATTGGAGCTTTTTTTAACTGTGCCTGAGGATGTATAAATGACCTCACTATGCATTTCCTTATGGCCTTGGTTCTGAAAGTAATCTGTCTATTTTCAAAGATTTAGCAGTACTGAGCACTGATAGTAAGACTGCTCATAAATCTCTGATGTAAATCGAAACAAAAGCTTGCAAAGAGCAGCAAATGATCACAGATCACAGTCCCCTGACATTGCATGTACTTTCATATATATTCATGAAAAGGGATGTCTCACCTATCAAATCTACTAATTTATCCCTATCTGTCTCCATTACTTTAGAACCTCAGTACTCTAACAGGTAGAACTCTTGCTCCCAACATAGCCTTTGAAGTAGCTTTGTACTTACCAAGCTTTCTTGTCCCTTCCTTTCTTCCCTCCCTCAACTGCAGCCAAGCATGAAAGACTTCATCTAGAAACACCTGAAACATATAGCCTCCTTGTTCCCATAATATGCTGAAGCACAATGTCAGCAACCTATATAAGTCCCCTTCTGAAGCACCTTTCTCTTTTTAATGAGAAAAGCATGTTTAAAGAAAGGATGTGTCCCATTTTGGAGTTAAGACAACTGCAAGTTTTGTGGGATCTTTCAAATTTCACCAACACACAAATGTAGTCTTACGTAAAACGTTAAGGGGTGGTAGAGAAGAGGATTAGTAGAGTTATAGTTCATCTGTAAGATGCTAAAAGAAGTACCACTTAGAAAAGCTCAATCTAGATTTTTAGAGAAACAAGTGATTTCATAAATAGACACCAATTTATTTTGAAAATCTACAATTTAGACTAGAATCTACCTACATACTCTTTATTTCTAACCAGGCATCTTACCTAGTAGCAGGGCAATCTATAGCCTTACCCATAGAGGCTACTGATGTTGCCTATTCTCCTTAGAGGTGGTAGAGTATTACTGCCAGAAAAGTGGTGAACCAGGTTTCTCTCACCTTCCTATAAAGAGAATTCTTACTTGCAGTAAGGTTGTAGCTCTGATTGGTATTTTATAGCTTTAACAGAGTCCCTATGTTTAGGGAACTGAAATAGCCATCACTATTTCTACTGGTACAAAGTTTGCTCTCTTGCAATTCCTTTTCAAAAGAGGATTTTCAGGGATCTTTGTCAGAAAGAACCCAAGTGGAGGGGTTAAGGACTGCTTCTTAAGCCATTGCAAGTACATTTCCAGCCTGTGATTTGCAGCACCCGGTTGCATCTGTCAAAATTTTGGGAATGTTCATTCTATTTCCTTTATTATCTAGCTTCAAGGATGTAAGTGAATATGCTGAATTAGGTTGAGTAAAACCCATTTTGCAAGTACATAGTCACACTCATTTCCTCTGTTTGAACTTGAGCTTAAGGAGATTTTTTTTTTTTTTTTTACTTTGAGAGTTCTGGAGCACTAGGCTAGGCTTCCCAGAAAGATTGTGTTGTTTCCTTCTCTGGAGACTTTCAAAAGTCTCTTGGATGTGTTCCTGTGCAACCTGCTCTAGGTGTACCTGTGTTAGAAGGAGGGTTGGACTAGATGATCTCCAGAAGTCCCTTCCAAACCCTATGACTCTATGATTCTACAAACCCAAATACTTCCAGGAATTATCTTGTGCACTTAGGTTTGGCAATTGTCTATATAATCAGAGTCTTCATTGTCATGACTTCATTACAGTCAGAATTTCATGTGGGAGGGAATCACAATGAGGCCAGCCACCTCTATCTCTATCACACTTAGGCTACTTGACAGCGCTGGATTGCTTAGGACCAGATTATTTGAAGGAATGGGAGGAAAGACAGATAAACACAAATCCACATCCTGATGTAATTGAGGTAAGTGATTGTGTACAGACAGCAAGATAAACTACACCTGTATCTTGCTCAGCAAGAATAGTCTATGCATCCTCAACAAGCAGTCATTGGGGAACAGGAATTCTCTGTAGCGGATTAGCCTGAAGGAATGTAAAATACTGTACCTGCCTTCCACACGTGGTGTAAGGCTTAATAAATATTTGCAGATTATTATTTGCAGACTGTGTCAGGAAAGAGGCTATTACAAATGTGAAGTGCTATTATCAATCGAATGTGCTAAAAATACTAATTTCTTTGCCTCTGATAAAGCATCTTGTTAACGAGCTATTTCACAACCATCTAAATGAATTCAGTGTGAAATGATTCATTGTCATGCTTGCAATAAAGAAAATATACACACGTTCCCAAAGAAACACTCTCACTCAAGGAGCAGTCTTTGGCAAGGTTTGTAATTTCTGCTGGTATTTTAGCAATTAGTTTTTTAATTCTGCCAAAGCACCTTGCCAAAATAAAATAAGACATGGCCTGTATCCCTCTGTTTTTGTTAAAAACTACTTTATTTTTGTGTGCATTGACTGTTGGAAAGGCTGGCTTAGTAAATAGAGTACAGATAACGAAATCTAGTTCCTTAAATTATTCTACTTCAAGCTATTTGGAATAAATTTTGGCTGTGAAAGAATCGGCTTGTAACATCGGATCTTGCTTTCAAATTCTTTGATTGGAGACTTTTGTGGCAGAAACATTGCCATGTAATTGAGAGCTGTAAGTGTGCTTTTAAAAAAAAATCACCTAGCTTTTTCTCATTGTTTGAGACTCAGCAAGGAACTTGGAACATTCAAATACCAATCACCTGGACTGCAGAACTCCAGTGTACATGCAAATACTTTCTCAGCTCTGGCTGCCATGTAGGTTGATCCTGAAGTGTGGAATTGCTGCAAAGCTTATGAGAAGGAAAAAAGTTGAAGATATAGCAGTTAAAAAGCATAGCCAATTCACATCTATTTTGGGGAAGTATCTCCTCTGGTAGCCTCATCTCATGAATGGGAAGCTCACGGATTTAAAGCATTAACTGGTAGATATTTTTCACTAGTGCTTTATGAGAGTTAATGTCAGTTGTCACAGCTGGTATTTTTCCCAACACTTTTCTCCAATATTGGTGTCAATTTCACTGACTATTTACCCTGAAAAACACATTGGAAATATCTGCATTGGTATGAGTCTCAGCTGGTAAAGGTGGCAGCAGTTCCAGTGATGTTAATAGAGCTATGATGAGAAAAACTAGCCAGGGACCAAGTTTCTTAATGCTATATCCCACTGCACTACTGTAGTTTGCTAAACCATGCTTAATGTCCTGCCACAGCCTATTGCAATTACTGTGAATATTGGCCACTTTCAGAATACTGCAAATGTATTATTTATATCATCAAATGTCTTTTATGAAATACAAAGCAAATTGTACAGACAATCTCCATTATTTCCTCATGGCTGGAAGGCAAATCTCTCACTTTCTTTTAACGGAATATATCTTCTGTTGATTTATAGCTTTGCAGATCATTCTGTGTGTGATTGTTGAATTCACTGTCCAACAGGGACTAGAGAAGCTGTGTGTTTTGGCAAGTGCTATTCATCTTCTGTGCTTCAGTCCCCCCCATTATGTTATTCTGATATCTATGTACTACAATAGCAATGATCGCTGTAGCTGAACAGGAGAATGAGATTAGCAGTGCTTCCTTGCATGTGGCAAAACACTGCTTTTCAAGGCCTCTGGGAATCTGTAAACCCCAGGAACAAAATGCTCAGCCTTCCTGTCTCAGGTATGAGATAATGTCATTGATACACGGCTTTGGAGGTGGAGCTGGACTCTCAGTTTAGCTTCCCTGTCAGTTCCACAACCAGATAGCAGCTTTTTCTCCTTGTAAGCAGCTCATCTCTCTTGGGACTAACTAAGATAGGGATATAAAATCTGACAGCAGCAGTGGTGGACACCAAAGAGCTTATGAAGCTTGGACAGCCTAAATTATGGAGAGTTGCACTCAGCCTTTCACATTTTGCACATGATAAATATTAAGAGTTAGCCCCTGTGGTGTGGTAGTAGAAAGGAAAATATTTAAACATGCCATCAGTAAACAAATGCATGAGCTTTAGGGAATGATATTCTCCTTGAATGCTCACTGAAATAAGGTTTGAGAAATAAGGTTTGGTGTACATATTCAGGGGAATGCTCAAAGACCCTACAGACGTTGATGTATTCTGCTAAAAATTCTTCTTGCTGTAACTTTATGTTTAAAAAAAACAAACACTGGAAGCAATCTTTGTGGTGGGCAAATCATTGCTTAGAACACAAAGCACAAAGAAATAAAAATGCTAATCAAGGTGTTGGGGAGTTGAAGGGAGAAGCACAGAGAGAAAAAAAAACCACAAAGCAAAATACAATGTTTTCAAACAGGTTTTTGAGAATTGGCTAGTTGGTTACTAAGTGCTTCAGGTGCATCTGATAGAATCACAGAACCACACAGAGTCACAGAATGTCAGGGCCTGGAAGTGACCTCAAAAGACTGTTCAGTCCAACCCCCTTGCAGAGCAGGATCACCTATACCACATCACACTGGGACATGTCCAGGCAGGTTTTGAATACCTCCAGAGAGGGAGACTCCACAGACGCTCTGGGCAGCCTGTTCCAGTGTTCTGTCACCCTCCTAGGGAAAAAAAATTCCTCTTCATGTTTACATGAAATTTCCTGTGCTTCAACTTCCACTCATTGCCCCATGTCATCAGGCATCACCCAGCAGAGCCTGGCTCCATCCTCCTGGCACTCACCCTTTACATATTTATAAAGATGAATGAAGTCAGCTCTCATTCTCCTCTTCTCCAAGCAGCAGAGCCCCGGCTCCCTCAGTCTCTCCTCTTAAGAGAGATGTTCCATGACTCTTCAAAACAGATTTGAACCAAACTTCTGAACACAGCCAGAGGTGATACTGGAGTAGTTAGGATCCCACAGCATTTGAACTGAAACATGACTTGTGAAGTGTAGAGAGCATGTTGTGAGATCTGGTATGGGAATTCAAGGAATAAATCAGTATATTTTCATGCTGGCATAACTTTGTCCACAAAAGAGGGGGTGGTTAATAACCCTTTGAATGCAGTTAGTGCACGGTTCACTGAAATTAAAGAATAGATCATAGATATACCTCACTTAACAAATTTAGTTCAATAGCTGAACCACAAACAACTGAGACAGAAAGTCTTTTTTTTTTTTCTTAATTGTATGGCAGATAAATACTTGTATTTTACACTGGGGAGATATTAGATGTTAATGTCTTCCTAGGATTAGCATGATTTTAGAGGAAACAGTGGGACTGTTGCTAAAATAGTAATACTTAAAAATTAAAATCCTTCTGCCTTGCATAATGGTGTGATTGTGAAATACAATGTGAACAGTTTAACCCATTTATGTAGGTTAATGCATATATTTCGACTTCTCATCTGTGAAAGCCTCAACTAAAGACTTCATAAGTGGAAGAGAGTGGTGCTAAAACTCAGAGTTAACACACCCACGAACACAACAGAATTGCTCCTTCCATGCAGCATTAATTTTTTTTTTTTCAGTGGGAGAGAATCACTCCTTTCTTGCTTGCTGTAAAGCTTCATTTTAGATGTTTTGCAATGCAAGGTCTTGTGAGCCTGAGCTGTCTTGCCTGAACATTGTCATAGTACCTCTGTTGGACAAGAGAAAAAGTCAATCTTTTCAAAACAATTATTTTGTTCTGTGTTGCTTCTCTTTTGCAGAGGCCTGTAAAAATAATGTTTATAAAACATGTACTGAAGGAAATTAGCATCTTGCAAGAGAAAGATTGTAGCCATCACTTGATAGAAAAATGTGTCAGGGCTATTCTTTTCTACATGTGTGATTACTAGGGACCTTGCAAATAAATGGAGAGTACTCCAGAGGGGAAAGGTAGACAAATTATTAAAGACTTGGAAAATTGAATTGCAAGTGTGATAAAGAGGATTGACCATCTATCACTTAGAGAAAAGGAGACATAACTCTATACATACATAAAGGGATAATACAGAGAGAATAGGGAACAATTATTCAAATCAAGGGCAGAACAAGACAAAGAGGTTTAGGATGTCACAGGGAAAAATGCTGGTTTAACATTAGGAAATACTTCGGGTGGAAGAGCAATGAGGACTATGTATGATGTTCTCCAAGGTAGTTGGGTAGGATTTCCATCACTGAACTTGCTTAAGTGAAAGGTTAGCCATCAGTCTGCTGTAACAGATCATGTTATGCCCTAAAGTCTACCAGAATGAAAAGGCCTTCATCCTGCAAAACCTCATATAAGAAGGTAATCCACATAAAGCCACAATTCTTTGCCCGATTAAGAGCTGTGTGAATGGCGCCATACTTTTAAATAAATCTTCAAGAGGTGGTGAGGTGTGCTAGAGCCTTCTAAAGAAGCAACTTCACAGGTAGTAGTTACTTACACAGATTGCAAGACACGACAAATCTAGCGGTGGTTTGATTATCAAAATTCAGAAATGTTTGTCTCTTGCTCAGGGGAAAAAATATTTAGTAAAATAAATCTGTCTATGAGCAATTTTTAAATTGATTTATATGTTTAAACCCCACAGAACTCCAACTTTCTGAAAACTATATTCAGTCTATTTACCATTTATCTCAATTTATCTCTCAATTGTATTTTTTTTTCATTCAAATGAAGAGCTATTTTAACCTGGTTCTGCTTTTTAAGCCAGCCTCCAAAAATGTGTCTTAGACATGACTTTCCACAAGTAATCTGAGGTCACAGAAACATTGAGGTTGGAAAAGACCCCAACCAATAACCCTACTCTACAAGGTGCACCCTTAAACCATATCCCCAAGCACCACATCCAAATGACTTTTAAACTCATCCAGGGTTGGTGATTCAACCACCTCCCTGGGCAGCCTATTCCAATGCCTGACCACTCTTGCTGGGAAAAAATGCCTCCTAATATCTAGTCTAAACCTACCCAGTCACAGCTTAAGGCCATTCCCTCTTGTTCTTCCACTAATTACCTGTGAGAAGAGATCAGCAGCAGTCTCTCCGCAATGTCCTTGCAGGTAGCTGTAGACAGCAATGAGGTCTCCCCTCAGCCTTCTTTTTCTAAAACTAACCAGCCCCAGCTCCTTCAATTGCTCCTCATAAGATTTATTTCTCCAGGCCCTTCCCCAGCTTCATTGCCCTCCTCTGCACTTGCTTCAGCATCTCCACATCCTTCTTGTAATGAGATGCCCAAAACTGAACACAATACCTGAGGTGTGGTCTCACCAGAGCAGAGTACAAGGGGACAATCACCTCTCTGCTCTTGCTGGACACAGCATTTCTAATGCAAGCCAGGATGCCATTGAGCACACTGCTTGCTGATATTAAGTTGCTTGGGACTTACAGAATCAGAGGAATAATTTCAATAAATGGACAGAGTATGCTATTTACGTGTAGTGCCATAACAGAATCCATACTAGTATTTCAGGGGCATTTTGGTCAAGAGCAGTCATCCTGCTTCTCTTAGTAATTGCTCAGGCTAAACTGAAATTCAAAAAAAAAATGCTAATGACTTTAATGAATCAAAACTTTCACTGCCTGCCTGCTGCTACTTGTGTCAAACTCCAGGGAAATTAAGGTGCTGACAGTGTTTGATGAACAGGATAGAAATCACAATCCTCTCAAGAAACCAGCCTTAGAGCTGCAAATATATTGAATAGCATAGCTTAAGGGAAAAGAGTAGTGGCTACCCAGAGTGAGGAAAGGGAACCATGCAAATTGCCAAAAAACAAAGGACCATCTTCCATCTTCAGTGTATTATGTAGTGTCCCAGTTTGGGACCATAAGCTAACCAAGACTGGAAGACAGAAATGAGTCTTACCCCTTTCCAGGGGGAAGAATGAGGATACTGCACGCTGATTGGAAGTCTAAAGAGAAAGTCTAGTTACAAGAGCATATATAAAAAAGGCAATCAGGTAGAATAAGTACAAAAACCCATTAAGCCCAAACTTGCCTTCTAGAATCATCCACCCCTTCCACCCTCAGTTGGCCTGAGGGTAGGCCCAAACTGCCTTCCCCAGCAGAGAGAGGATTTAGACTCTCACAGGGCCTACCAGGCCTTAGCTGGCTTCATGATACAGCTGCCAGCTAGGAGCCATCTCCCCCATGAACCACAATATAAGAAGGAATACCTGCGGTTCCTGGAGAGAAGAAGCAAAGGGAAGAAAGGCAGAGAGGAGAAGGGAAGGGAATGGAATCAGTCAAGCACTGCCTCTTAAGCTATAATACCAGCAGATGGAATAGAATACCAATATTACAATATCCTGGGACGAGCAGGTCCATCTCCCTGGGGTGGGCCTTTGTCCCTATGGTTTCGTTAAGGGAGACCCAGGATCTCCCAAACTACCACATGTAGTTATACAGAATGCATAGGGTTGTCAGTCTTAGCTCTAACACAATTGCAACTGACTTGGAAATTTTCCTGTATGTAATCTACCCTCTGAACGTGTTATGGTTTTTCATAGGAAGTAGGAAAGCTATGGCTTCTTCTTGGTGATGCCCAACAACTGGAAAAGGGGCAGTGGGTGGAAGTTGAGGCACAGGAAGTTTCATTTAAACATGATGAGGATTTTTTCCCTGGGAGAGTGACAAAACACTGGAACGGGCTGCCCAGAGAGGTTGTGGAGTCTCCCTCTCTGGAGATATTCAAGACCTGTCTGGATGCATTCCTGTGATCACAGAATCATAGAGTCAACCAGGTTGGAAGAGATCTCCAAGATTATCCAGTCCAACCTAGCACCCAGCCCTAGCCAATCAACTAGACCATGGCACTAAGTGCCTCATCCAGGCTTTTAAAGAACACCTCCAGGGACGGTGACTCCACCACCTCCCTGGGCAGCCTATTCCAACGCCAATCACTCTCTCTGTGAGGAACTTCTTCCTGACATCCAGCCTACACCTCCCCCAGCACAACTTGAGACTGTGTCCCTTTATTCTGTTGCTGATTGCCTGGGAGAAGAGACCAACCCCCACCTGGCTACAGCCTCCCTTCAGGTAGTTGTAGACAGCAATGAGGTCCCCCCTGAGCCTCCTCTTCTCCAGGCTAAACAATTCCAGCTCCCTCAGTCTCTCCTCGTATGTAAGGGCTCTCCTCATAGGTAAGGGCTCTAGGCCCCTTACCTATACCAGTGATCTGGTATAGGTGATCCTGCTCTGCAGAGGGATTGGATTAGATGATATTTTAAGGTCACTTCCAGCCTCTATCCTTCTGTGATTCTGTGTGATGTGGGTGTCTGAGCAACCTGAAGCTTGAGGATAATAATCTCCTTATTTTGAAACCAGGTATTTCTTTCTGGAAATGATATAATTTACTAAAGTGACACAGCCAGTTGATCTTTTGGCTTTATTTATTTATATTTTTAGATTTCATTTTTCTTGGTACTTGGATGCAGGTTACATTGTTAACCTTGAAGTAGCTATCTGTAATAATGTTGACCACAATGACAACAAATTATATCCGTGTGCATTCATTACACTGTAACAGAGGGCAACTTTAGGCAATAATTCTACTAAAAAAATCTTTTTTTCTTTTTTTTTCTGTCTTCTGACCCAAAGAGAGCAGGAGATTGTATGCTTCTGTGGTAACAATGAAGGGATGAATGGGATACCAGGGAAATCTGAAGGTGATGTTATAAATAGATGAAAATATACAAGTGTTAATATCTGCAGTCAGAACTTATTTCATAACAGAGAGGTTGCCACTCTTAGGATTTTTGCATATGTTTCTAGCTGTGATGCAAGAATTGGTATCATGCATTTCCTTAATGAAGTGCACTACTGTGCTGAATTTCAGTTCCTAAAGTCAGTCTCTAGAGTTTCAAATAATCAATGTGTACTTATCAACAATGTATGCAAACACAAGTTTTCTTTTTAAGTGCCTTCTTTGTCATAGACTAAAAGAATTTACTGTCTCTGTTTCATCTGCAGTCTCTGAATTTTTTAAGCCACCTCTTTCAACACATAGAACTGGAAGGCGAAAGGTGACTGTGCCTACCTTCCTGACATGTAAGAGTAGACTCAATTATGGGGGTTTTTGGTTCATTTAACATTCAGATGCAGCACTTTTTTGCATTCAACAATGACTTCTCAGTTTTATCCATAGTGCAGGAATAAAATCTACCTCCGAAGCCTACCACCCAAGGACCGCACAGCACTGGGATTGTATTGCATTTAGGTGGCAAATCAGAAACTTTTGTGTGGAATGGCTATAAAGCTGTCACAACAATCACCTCATTGTTGCTGCTCAGGAAGTCATCTAGCCAACTTCTCTCATGCATGTAGGAAGTCAGTGCCACTCAGGGACTTCTCAATGTGTCTCTGAATATATTTCTTTCTTGCATTGCTCCTGGATAACCACACTAGACCTGCCTACTGTCATGCCAGTATGTTATATGGAAATTAACAGAAGTGTATGCATGTTTTCTTTTCTGTTGCTCAGATGTGTAAATGTTCAGCTAGACTGTCTACATTCATACTTCACACATTGTCTCTGGCCAGACAGTTCATCTGAGTTTGTATAACATCAGAAAAGGAAACATGGGGAACTTTTGCAACATAAGCTGTAGTCAGTCACCGCTTCACGTTGGCTGTATGTCCTTCTAAAACAAGAGTAGTCAAGATTAGCAACTTTAAGCATAGGTGCAAGCAGTCCACCTGCAACAAGGAGTCTGAGGTAGCATATGAGCTAGCTATGTATTTTTTGAAATTGTCAAAATTTTACTAACCACTGCCAGGTATTTTTTTGCATAAACATCTTTTCTTCCTAGGTCTAAGCAGAAATTAAATCTGCTCATGGATGGCTTTTGGGTGTCCTGCTTATGGTCTGCATAAATAACTTGAAAGCTGGAAAATTAGGAGTCCCTTTACACATTATCATTTTTGACAGCTGTTCTTCAAAAAAATTGTTCAGTGAAGGCTGAGACTGTAGCAATCCCATTTCTTTGGAGGTGACCAGGATTTACAATAATATTACAGGCAGACAATAGAAGAAGGAAGTAGTGGTTCATCCGAGGGATACACTGAAATAAATAGGATGCCAGAAATAATTTTCCTACTGAAATAACTTTACCTGCCCTTAATAACAGTTTAAAAAAAATATATAATATAAACTAAGATAATATTAAATGTTAGTGGGGGTGCTGGTTGACAGATCACTGAAATTGGGCAGCAGTGTGCCCAGGTGGCCAAGAAGGCCAATGGCATCCTGGCCTGTATCAGGAATAGTGTGGCCAACAGGACCAGGAAAGTCATTTAGGCCCTGTACACAGTGCTGGTTAGGCCACACCTTGTGTACTGTGTCTCGTTCTGCACAGCTCAATTTGAGATACATGTTGAGATGTTTAAATGTGTCCAGAGAAGTGCACCAAGGCTGGTGAGGGAGCTGGAGCACAGCCCTACAAGGATCAGCTGAGAGAGCTGAGATTGTTCATCCTGGAGAAGAGGAGGCTCGTGGTAGAACTTATTGCTCTCTACAACTACCTGAAAGGCGATTTTAGCCAGGTGGGGGGTAGTCTCTTCTCCCAGCCACCCAGAGATAGAACAAGAGGACACAGTCTCAAACTGCTCCAGGGCAGGTTTAAGCTGGATGTTAGGAGGAAGTTCTTCACAGAAAGAGTGATTTGCCATTGGAATGGGCTGCCTGGGGAGGTGGTGGAGTTCTCATCCCTGGAGGTGTTTAAAATGAGGCTGGATGAGGCACTCAGTGCTATGGTTTAGTTAATTAGAAGGGTTAGGTAATAGGTTGGACTCGATCTCAGAGGTCTTTTCTAACCTGCTTAATTCTGTGATTCTGTGATCTGTCCCAGTGAAATACTAAATAAATAATTGTATCTAACCCAAGTTGAAGGCAACTTGGCAAGCATAAGACATCTGTAATAAAAGGATATTTTTAAAGGCATTTCTTGAGGAAAAACACATAAACAGCTTTTCCTAAAAGCTTTATATCCAGTCCCTTTAGCTGAAGACTTAAGCTTTTGGGCATGGATGAAAAACAAATAGTACTCCAAAGACTTCTCACTAGTAAGTAAATCTCCAAAAGGGAAAAATAGTTGTTTGCTGATTCCATAAAATGCTTCTCCTTTTCTTTCATGAGGGACTACACCTTTTGTTGTGGCTTACGTGTTTCTTTCAGATTTGTTTGACCATTACTTGTAGGACTTGGAGACAGGAACTTGCTGACTTTCTGCCTCTCATTTCAAGTCTCAGCTAGGACAAGAAATGAGAACAGCTTCTGAGCATCTGCTGGAAAGAATCCAAAATCCAAACAACACATATGTGAGTATTGGCGCACCAAAACTTCCCCACTGTGACTGAAGTAGCTCTTGAAAACTTAGCTCACTAAACCATGAATGCTTTGGAATCTTGTCTTCTTGGCACAATCTTTAAAAAGAGCTGTGGATTATTTAACCAGGAAAAATGCATTTTGAGGAGGTTTGATTTTAAAAACAGCACCTGTGACATGAAAGGGTTGTGTTTAAAACAAAAAAGAGGAACAAACATTTGCTCCTTTTGCATTCTCACACAGAAATAAATGTTGCTCTGAATGTCTTTTTTAACCACTGAGTCTATACTACATGAAGAGGAGCAGGAAATACTTAATACAATCCAGACAAACACTTGATAGAATCCTACCAAATTCCAGGAATATTTTCTCTGTAGAAAAAGACAGCATAAACTAATTCTTTTTCTGGCAGTTATTAATGAGCATGTACATATACATGGATAAAGTATTGATGAGATATGCTAATCTCCATAGAGATAAGGAAGAATTTGCAGGCTGAATTCATTTATAAGTCCATTGACAATACACATTTGTCATTGATACATATCTAATAAACTATGTACAGAAGGCATCTTGATAACTCACTCCAAATAAAGTTTTTGCAGTGCTGGCATAATGCTTTAACTTATTTCCAATGTACCTTTCATAATTTATAGCTGAGTGGGTTTATCCTGGGAAGGTTTCAGTATTCAGTTCAAGTAATAAATAGAAGCTGGCTTTTAATTTGGTATAAATACAACAGTGTAGACTTTGTAGTTTTATTCTGCATAGACAGCAAGTTCACAAATCAATGTGTGCCGAGTATCTCCAATTCTTATAATGCATAGTGTCTTGCTGTACAGTGTAAATATGACACTCCTTAGCAAGCATGCTTCTCATAGCAAGAAAAACATGAACATGGCTGAAAAGCTGATCAAAGTCTAAACTGGTCATGTCAGTGAGCTCTTCAGACCTCAAAAGTCCAGAGGAGACATTTCCTACCCCTTCGGAAATACTTCTTTGACTTCTACAGTGAACTACAGCATGTGTTATACAATGGGTGCAGTAGGTTAAGGAATTTCTCCCTCCCAATTAAAATTTACCAGACCAGCTCAGATGGCTTAGAAGTAAGATAAAGCTATATTTACAGCAAAGCTGAATTTACAAGCATATATACACAATGTATTTACATGTATTTACTATTATATACAATTGAGAAATAATGCAGAAACACAGAATCCCTCCCAGAAATACAAAGAGGCCCAAAAAGGGTTCAACACCATCCCTCTTTCTCGCAGACAGAAAACAATCAGCAAAGCTTACTTGTTATCTGTTAGAGGAAGATATTAGAGGGGAGCAGAAGAGAAGAAATGGAACAAAGCACTCTGAAGCAAAAGAGGGACAAATTGTTTAGACCTTAGTTTTGATCCCTTTTAGCAAACCAATAGATGATATAGACTTTATCATTATTTTCTTTTTACAACCAATGATCTAATTTCTCTCATTAGAATATTCCAATTAACCTCAAATCAGCACAATGGGTTATATTATCTGCTTACAGTGGAGGGCATTTTTTGTTAAAATCCCATCATGGGATTCAGTTGGTGATAGCTACTTCTGTCTGGCAGTGTGAAAAGTCAGGTCACATTTAAAAGACATAAGGAAAACCAGTTTCCTTCACCTTAAAGAGTTCTCCTATTTTGTGCATGGTTTACTGATGGCCTGTCTTCTTCAGGACTGGCCAAAACTGATGAAACAGCTTTCCTGAATTTTTGGGAATAAAGAGGGTTCCATGTGTAAAAGAATCAATTAAACCTTGTTCAACCCAAAAAAATCCCCTGATTAAGTCCAAATGAATCTAGACAGGCTCACATGAACTGTACAAGCAAGGTGTTCACAGGATCACAGGATGTTAGGTGTTGGAAGGGGCCCAAAGAGATCATCGAGTCCAATCTCCAGATCATCAAGTGCTCAGGATAACTTCCAAACTTCAGGGGAAGATAATAAGATTCATCCTCATACTTTGGAACTCTGGTCATGTCACTGGTATTCAGATTTGACAAATATTAATTTATTCTTGCAAAGTGTCCTCAAAATAATCCTTGGAAGAGCACAAATTGCTTTAAAATAGTACATACTGTCTTTATTAGGAAATGTCTTTGGAAAACAAATCCTAATAGACTAGAATAGAATCAATCATAGAATCATAGAATCATAGAATCATAGAATGGTTTAGGTTGGAAGGGACCTCAAGGATCATCCAGCTCCAACCCCCTGCCATAGGCAGGGACACCTCCCACTAGAGCAGGCTGCTCAAGGCCTCATCCACCCTGGCTTTAAACACCTCCAGGGAGGAAGCATCCACAACCTCCCTGGGCAACCCGTACCAGTGCCTTACCACCCTCACTGTAAAGAACTTCCTCCTAACATCCAGTCTGAATCTCCCCTCTTCCAGCTTAAACCCATTCCCCCTCGTCCTGACATTACTAGACCATGTAAATAGTCCCTCCCCAGCTTTCCTGTAGGCTCCCTTCAGATACTGGAAAGCCACTATAAGGTCTCCTAGAGGAGAGAGAGGAAGAGACCTCCAAGATCATCCAGTCCAGCCTATCACCCAGCCCTATCCAGTCAAGATTTTCACAGCATAGAAGAATGTTTTTAGGCTTACCAACTAATAAAAAGACAAGCATTTAATTTTTCTTTTTTTTATATACTACTTAAAATGTAGGAGGAAGGAAAGAGGGAAAGGTGTATATTTGGATGATCTTACACTTGTTCTACTTCTCAAAGAGTTTTAGTGTATCACTTCCATCTCTGATCAAGGGGGATTATCAGGATTTCTTTTCAGTGAATGCACAGTTCTAAAACAATACTCATAAGCATGTAAACACAGAAGCATATTCACCTTCAAAGCCCTAAAGAAGATACAAGAGAAAGTGCATTTACATTTCAAAATTTTCTTCTAAATCTAGCACAGGATACCTGAAGGAGTGAGGACTTTTACAAAATGTATATGAAGTTTTGGATCTGGAATACCAACATATTTCCTGTTGAGGGAGTGCATAGCTCAAAAATTGCCATCATCACTTGGCACATTTATTATGCAGATCATTCTCTTGAAATACGGCAGGAGATGATTTCTGCCTCTTGGGGATGTTCGAGGCTTAGCCCCCACTGAATTATAACGATTCATACCAGAACCTTGCACTGTTATTCTTCTTACAGCATCAATTTGTGGATAAAGACGGGGCTTTTTTTTAAAAGCTGGTAATCAACACTTCCCAAGCACTTAAATTAATACAGAAATAAAAAAAAAAAAATAAAAAGAAGTTCAAAAGAGTTTGCAGCAAAGTTATACATCAAAGAGCTACCAGTGCAGTATACATCTCCCTTGTCTTTGGAATCTTCCTTGCTTACTTTTCTCCTAACAAGAAATCACAGAATGTCAGAGGCTGGAAGGGACCTCAAAAGATCATCCAGTCCAATCCCTCTTCAGAGCAGGATCCTCTATACCAGATCACACAGGAATGTGTCCAGGCATGTTTGAAGTATCTCCAGAGAGGGAGACTCCTCAACCACCCTGGGCAGCCTGTTCCAGTGTTCTGTCACTCTCCTAGGGAAAAAAATTCCTCCTCATGTTTATACGAAACTTCCTATGCTTCAACTTCCACCCATTGCTTCTTATCCAAGCAGAGCCTGGCTCCATCCTTCTGACACTCACCCTTTCCATATTTATAAACATTAATGAGGTCACCCCTCAGTCTCCTCCTCTCCAAGCAGCAAAGACCCAGCTCCCTCAGTTTCTCCTCACAAGAGAGATGTTCCATCCCCTTAACCATCTTTGTGGCTCTAAATAGCTTCTTTCAACATGCTATTGGCATAAATAGCAGCAGGACCAATTTGGTGAAACTGTTGTAGTAGTTACTGTAGAAAGGCAATTTTACATTGTGAATCCTGAATTCTCTACCATTGATTTGTAGGTTATACTGAAAATAAACATTAATCTACCATTATCACTAGAACTGCTTTGGGTAGCATGTTAATACTCTCAGTAGCCAACTACTTTAAATCAACAATTTGATATTAAATTTGCTGGGAACTCAAAGCCTATCCAGCAATTAAACTACAGAAAGATTTCATTATTAGAAGTTAGTCTAGTTGCTATGGTTTGGATCTTTAAAATGAAATTAAAATATTGGCTTAATCAGATGACAGCTCGGCAACGGAAACTTCTAAAAGAGTCCTTAAACCCTAGATAGATATCTGGAGCATGTGGTGGCATGGTGAGCACTTTGAACTCTGCTACCTGAGTGTTACTACTATTTCTTGAAAGAGACATCAATTACTGTACCATACCTATATCTCTATTCCCAGAGTAGGAATGGTTGGATATATATGCAGAAATGTTTGCCTACCTAAGTGCTGTTGCTTATCCGATATCTAGGAATAAACTACAGAATCATAGAATCATAGAATCAAACAGGTTGGAAAAGACCTCCAAGATCATCCAGTCCAACCTAGCACCCAGCTCTATCCAGTTATCTAGGCCATGGCACTAAGTGCCTCATCCAGTCTTTTCTTGAACACCCCCAGGGATGGTGACTCCACCACCTCCCTGGGCAGCCCATTCCAATGGCAAATCACTCTCTCTGGCAAGAACTTCATCCTCTGCCTTCCCCCGGCACAACTTGAGACTGTGTCCCCTTGTTCTGTTGCCGGCTGTCTGGGAGAAGAGACCGACCCCCACCTGGCTACAGTGGTAGCCAGCACAGAAGGCAAATCACAGTAAGGAGAGAAGATCCATGGGTTGAAATGAAAACAGATTTAATGAAACAGTCAAACTAATACTAATGCAAATATAGTATACACAAAGTTATATTCAGCCCAGCAATGTACAACAGTCACTATAACATGAAATCAATCTTCAAAAGCAAAAAGAGAAACAGGAGGAAGCTCAAACAGAAAACCACCTGTCCTGTAATTTGTCGTCTTCTGATTCATAAGCAGCAAAAGCTGAAGCGTGCTATTGTGTTTTAAGCCATATCCAGAGTACGTTTAAAGAGATTTAAGAAGTTATGTGATTGCTGATTGTGCTATAGAAACAACATTTAGGAGAAACTTCCAACACAACAGCTTCAAATTTGGATTCTTCAAATGTACTGTGGATTTCCTAAGTAGTCTTCAGCAAGATCCTTCACTTTTAAAGTGACTGGTTTCCTATAAAAAAACACAAAGCCTCTATGCCGGGTAAGGAAAGATCACAAAACATTCAGACATAGTAGTATTTCCTTTAAATCTGAACAATCTGGTTTCAGTAGCTCACCACTGCCAAGAACTCAGCAGCTGCCTTTGAATCTGAATTCATCTTTCCATTCCTATCCTTTTATTTCCTCCTCTCAGTATTGCAAAGAAACAAGCTTATTGAAAGTAACAGTCAGTTCAAGATGAAATCCCCAGCTGCTAGATCAGCAATTACCTTGGATTTGGAAGTTCTGCATTAGATTGAAATGTTCTTTGAGGTTCAGTGTCTATCAGATTAAATTGACATTTAAAAAAATGAGAAATATTCATTACCTCCTAACCTTTGGAAATAATATTGGGCTCAGACAGTGCTATCTACCTCCCTGCTACTTGTTTTGTATCATTTTCTATGGTGCCCAGGCTATTATTTTCTTTAACCTTTGATATGTGTTGAACTGCTCTAGGTGCCAAATGCCAGAACAATTTGGGAAAAAAAAACATCAGTAGTGACCCACCATATCTTTGATCTTGTTTCTTGCCATTTCTATCATTCTTTAATGGCATAAAAATAGTTAAAAATAAATTACTAGATAAATAAATAAATAGAAGTATCAGCCCTTCAAACAGAAACAGCCTGTGCAGTACTGGCAGAGAGCCTGCAAAGGACATTCACCCCAGGATCCTGTATAAATGCCAACCAGCTAATTGCACATCCCCTGCCTGGCTTTCCTGCAGGGTGGTTTTCTTTTCCCCTCAAATTGTGAGGAGTTAAGTTTTACCTCTCTTTCAACTGTTTTTTTCAAGACTGACTTTGGTTTGTTGTCATGGAAGGCCAAAACAGGCCTAATATGTGCCTTGGCTTGTCCAGGCATGATCCCCTGTTCCCCTCCTTCCTCTGCTGAAGTGGGGAGCAATGCAGGAAAAGAACAAAAGGCCTGAAGCCATCAAGTCTTGTGGTGTGCTAGTTTGAAGCTAGCTAGAGTGTTTTGGTGAGAAGAACTAGATTATAGGCTGTGAAAGGGAAACAATGGTGATGTCTACTTCACTCATAGGCTTGCTGAGATGTATAAGAGCAAGAATCCAAACATAGATAAGGGAGATGCTCCTGGGGACTCAGGTATCTGGGAGGGCTGTGGTGTTTCTGTATTACCTTTTACCTTGTATATTTCTGTATATAACTGTATATATATTGTAAATATCTGCTTGTATATTGTGATAAGCTGTAAATACAAAGCTTCATTCAATTTCCAGAGGCAGATGAGTCTAGTCTGGGTGATTTTACAAAGTGTGGGGAGGTGAGTAACACCCAAACCATCACATGTGGTAAACAAGGTGCATACACTTGTTTATGCATGGCCCCGTGTTTTCCCAAATGTGGGTAAAGCAAGCCTTTGGCTTAACCAGGTATGGTTAGTTTTAGCAAAGTGACATTTTGATTGGCTAATCTCTGTGGCCAAATGAGCCATCAGAAATCAGCAATTGATAAAATATGAGTGAAGTTGTAAGCTATGTGCTCTGCCATTTTACTTTGCCACGCCATACTGCTTTTGCCTTGCTTTGTATTGCCATGCTGCCACATTTCAGACCAGCTCAGTGTAACAACAAGCTCTGATGCTGCAAGCTTTTCCACCTGGAAATTTTGCCATGACTCATTCTACCAGGGAGAGGCATTAAGTGCCTTCTCGAAATAGGCAAGAATCATTGCTGAAAGCTGCCCAAACCCTACCACCAGCTTAGAGTGAACTGAAAGCAATAAACTGCCCCTAGCTGGAAAGCTTGCTTATAGAGACCTCATCACAGCCCTGGGGAAACTCCAAGAGCCTCTGACGGGTGCCATACTACCGACAGAACCCCTCCAAGTGTCTCGGGTACTGTCTGGGTCTTTTGTGCAGCCCCTGGAAGTTTGGAGATGCTAATTTGTGAGTAAATATTCTAAAAAGCCTCTTTGTAATTAAAGCTTTTGCTTTGCTTCTGTAAACTCTATTGTGCCCTCTGCGTCGGCAGAAAGGAGCCTCTTGAGTCCCCCTAGAGGGCAAGCGGCATATTGCACCACAAGGATCTCTCCAAAAGCTTGAATTCATGTTTGCATTTTGCTAGTTTTGCTCAACTGTTTAAATTGCCTGTTCCCTGTGTAAATATCCAGAAGTGTGCATTCCTAACTTATAAATAAGTTTTTTTGGTGAGATTTAACATTAAAAAAATAATTTGCATAGTTTATTAATCATTTTGCCTGGTTATTAACATCCATAATAATCTAATCAATATTATGTGATGGTTTGGGTGTTACCCACCCACCCCCACTTAAGAAAATCACCCAGACTAGACTCAGCCACGCTGGAAATTAGAATGAAGCTTAGCACAATATACAAGCAGGCATTTGCAATATATACAATTATATACAGTAATATACAAGTTCAAAAAAGTAATACAGAAACACAACACCCCTCCCAGAAACCAGAGTCCCCAGGAGGGGCTCCCAACCACCCTTCCACCTCCTTTCTACCTCTCTAACTTATCCCAGATTTTGCCTTACGTTCAAGGTGAGTTTGGAGAATTGGCCAGGAAGCAGAGGGATTAATTACACAGACATCAGGATAGAGAGAGACGTGCAGGGAGCCAGAGCCAGAGAGTAACTCTGTTATCTATGTTTATGTTCTTGTTTTTATACATCTCAGCAAGCCTATGAGTGAAGTAGACATCACCATTGTTCCCTTTTCACAGCCTATAATCTAATTCTTCTCAACAAAATATTCTATCTAGCTTCAAACTAGCACATATTATTACCACATTAATTCAATTTCTGATCAGAAAAACCTTTTGGCAGTTCATACAGACTATACATTGTTCAGATCTTAAGCTGATTCAGAAGTCTTGTTCTTCAGTGAAGAGTAGCTTGACCCTCAATCCAGGAGAGATGAATCGTTGAGGGGAAATGTTTCTCTGTACACTGAGGATGAATAACCCACTCTGTGCTGAAGAGGGAAAAATGCCTTCAAACCATGTCAGATCTTCTACTTAAAAGTCCCCTAAATACTTTTGTTTCCCCACTACCTACCTCTTTGGCATACAATTTATTATTTTGTGGCTTTTGCACCAAGTTATAACTCAATACAGAAAAGTTAGGTCCTTATAATTTTTTTTTACCTAATTAATTTGCCTAATTTTTCATTTACCCTGGAATAAGCATGCATATAAGAAGGAGAATTCCCCAAATGGATAGTTAGATGTATTAGAGGGGTTGCCATGCAGTCATAGCTAGCTGCTTGAAGTGCTGAACCCAAGCTAGATGTCTCTGACAGTAGTGGCAAACATAGAGGGGTCAGTATAAAAAGGAAGTGATTTTCACTATTTTGTTATGGCTGACTGAAAATATTTGACACCTGGGAGCCAAACCAGTGTCGTTCTTAGCAGTTTACAAGTATACAATGATGAACACTTTTTTAGCTGTAGCTTTCGCCATGTGTATTGATTGGAATTGACTGATTTATAATAGGAAAAACAATAGCTGCAAAATCAGTATTGCAATTGGAGTTAAATATATTTTATTACCTTTTTCATCTTTAAGATCTTCAGTTTCCCCAGGAAACTTTACCAGGTTAAATATTTGCTTTTACAGACTCATTTCTAATAAGCTAATTTCATTCTTTATGCCATTTTCTGTATAAATGATTAAATTCATTAATCAGTGTTTGAGCACTTTTTACAACACACTTGCATTACTAATAGAGACACAGATATATTTAGCTAATGTCCTATTATTTTGGAAAATGACTGATCTTTAATCAAAGAATAGTTTAATTCACAGAGGAGTTCTTGCTAAGAAAGGCTGGAGAGTTTCAGGGAAGAAAAGATTCAAATTAAGACACCCCAGTAGGAAATATAATGGGACCAGAAAGACTAGCAGGGTATGAACAAGAAAAAAAATCAGTTAAGGGAAGAAAAGAATGTTACATCATCTAATGCCAATTACTTCACTTCATACTGACTTTTACCCAATTATTTTTATCTTCAGCATGGATACTCATGGCCTGGATCAGAGAGAATTTTAAAGGTCTCTGTCCATCACAGTGTGTTCATTTCTGTCTGTAAAATGTCCCACAAAGTAAAGTGCATTAAGGTGTCACTAATGCTGTAGAGTGACCTGTTGGAGGACCTTCTAGTTAACAGTGGACATTAGCACTGCAGCATGAAGAACCTACTGCAATTAGGCTAATTGCATGACCTCACAGAAGTTGCATACATTCCTGGGGGTTGTCTGCACCAGGATCCTGGGCCTTGCCAATATTTTTAGCACATATTTAAAAAAATTAAAATAAAAAAAAAATTGCAGCCCAACCTCTAGAGAAGAAGGGGCTCCATATACTCAATACTGAGATACACATCTGTGGTGGTTTGGGTGTCCCCTGCCCCCCCACACTTCAGAAATCACCCAGACTAGACTCAGTCAGCTCTGGAAATTTGAATGAAGCTTATATTTACAGCTAGTACAATTTACAAACAGATATTTACAGTATATACAGTTGTAGACAGAAATATACAAGGTAAAAAGGTAATACAGACACAACTCCCCTCCCAGAAACCTGGGTCCCCAGGAAGGGCTCTCAACCACCCCCTCACCTTCCCCCTACCCCTCTCAAGCTTACCCCAGTCCCAAGGAAGAATGGAGGTTCGGACAAGGGGATTAAGAGGCAAGGTGAATCAGCCAAGCAAATGGAGGGTGAGGTTAGAGAGTGAGATGGAGTTCAGCCAGCAGCCTCAGCTCCCCAGCAGGCAAAGAGCCGAGAGCGCAGCCCAGAGCGAAGTGCCCTAGCAAAGTGACTTTATCTTTTGTTTTGCTTTTCCTTTCTACACATCTCAGCAAGACTGTGAGTGAAGTAGACCTCACCATTGTTTTAATTTCTCAGCCTATTATCTAGTTCTTCTCACCAAAACATTCTAGCAAGGCTCAAACTAGCACAACATCTCAGTTTAAGCTCTTGTTCAGGGCCTGTGGCATATCTGAGGCAGACAGCTGAGGATACTTTTTGAGCCTTCACATCAATATAAGCCTCTGCAAGGTTCTCACTCTTGTGCCCTAATAATGTGCAACCCCACCAAGGTAGGCAGATATGCACCTTCTCCTTCCTATGAAGTTCTTATGGAAAAGTATGTTTATCTTTCTGCCAGGGATAAGCAGACATGAACCCTGGAAGAGACTTTGTTGTGGAGTAGATAACTACCCTTTCTGCTGCAAAGAGAAGCCAAGGTGGGAGAAAAAAAGAGAGAGAGAGAGAGAGAGAAGACAGACAGTGCTTAACAAGACAACTGGTAACAAATTACATCATTCTATTTCCCTAGGGTACCTTGTTTGACTTAAATGTGACATCTTTTGCTTTGAAACTGAAGTACATTTCAGCAGAAGTTTGAAAATCAAACTTTCTAAACATCGTCAATAACTTTGCTGATCTCTTAATTGAGCCCTGAATATAATCCCAAGAGGAAAAGTAGTTTGCGATTATTTTAATAGACTGCTGCTCTACTCCAGCACCAAGCAGAGCAGACTTTTACTCAGAAGTGAACAGTATAAGATATTCTCAGTCTCGTATTGTTCACATAGTCATAATAACATCCCGTTTCTGAGTGCATTTGGATGTGTCTAGCATTGCTTATGAGCTAGTAATTTCTTAGCAATAATTCAAATCATGTCCTTCATTATCCAGAGGTGTTCTGACAACAACAAGCTACTAATATTTTAAAGCAAGCCAAGTCAGGAGTGCTATCAACATTTTAAGAAACATATCCATCTACTGCCGTTGAGTGAAGTAGTCATGTGGACAGAAACTAGTCAAGTGACTTAAGATGTCGCTGACTTTGGAATTTACTAGGAGGGTGGTGAGATACAGTAATTACTGTGGCAACATTATATTGTGCAAGAGAGAGGAAAACAAGGGAAGTGTTAGAGGTGGTGTTTATTTTTTGATCCTGTCATGAAAGTAATTGACTTTAATTATCATAATAAATGTTCTAGCTGCTGCAGATAATTACATGCAGCGCCTTTCATGCAGTCTAAATTTATGAGGGTGTTTGGGTCAGCACATTAGCACAGCTTACATCTATATATGAAAAGGGGAGGCTGCAGAGAGTATTCTCTTAGAGGTGTTGCTTTCTGAAAATATTTTTCCTTTTTTAGGTCAAACATATCTTGGAGTTATTGCCATTGTACCACAGGAAACAAAGATCATAGAAAGGGCTGGATGGGACTTCAAAAGATCATCTAGTCCAACCCCCTGCCAGAGCAGGATCACCTATACAAAGATATTTCCTCTTTATGTGTATCCTGTGTAGGACTATATGCTCTGCAGATGTAACTTAACTAGGATCAGAGTGTTCAATGAACAAGTACTCAACTATTTTTCTGTTGCTCAAAAGGCTGCTGTGAACTGCACCAAAGCTTTTCTTTATCTTGCTTTGTATGCAATTATGCAGATGAAAAGGATCCAAACAGGACAGGCATGATTAGAAGATGCAATTCTGAGGCTTGAAATCCAAGATGTCAAAACCACTGAACCACTGCTTTAACATCCATTTTGCCTGCTGGCATATATGGAAGCTGAAGAGTTTTCACAGCTTTTTTAGACCTATATACAGTCTATTCTAACAAAGGTAATATTATTAATGCTATGCCAGAAGAGCTCTGCACTCTTGGCCTTATTGACTTCACTTTCCCTTATTACATTCTTTCTTCTAAAGTATGTACAAAAAGAGACAACTCTGTGGACTCCACCTGGCAAACTGTCATCTACTTCCAGCCTCTGAAATGTGAGGTGACAGAGCTTCTGTGCTCAGAACTCTTTCTCTGCTCAGAACTCTTTCTCTGCTCTTCCAGCACCATAAGGACCCCTGCACAGCTCAGTAACCATGGCTCTATCAGCCTTTCCTTGCCCTGATCCCCTTCAGAGCTGGTCTGGTGACAGCCTGGTTCAATGTTATTACAGCTGAATCTTAATCTATTTTACAGGCTGAGCCCAGCAGCATATCCTGTGCAGAACTCACGCCTTGATTTCATGGAAGTCAGCTCTGATCATCTTGCCAAATGTCTCCTCTCCCCTCCTACTGGTCACTGATCTCTCCCCTTACCAGATGACACTGAAAATCAAATGCACACCTGAATCCCTAAGCAATATGAGATGCCACATGCACATTCGCTAACCCAATATCATGAAATATCTGCAGGCAGGAAGAAGCTCAAGTATTACATTTATTTTTTCAGTCTTCTTTTTTTTCTTCTCCTTTGTGTTTGTAGTTGTGGGGATTTTGTTTAGTTGTGTGTGTGTGTGTGTTGGGGTTTTTTTGTTGGTTTGTTTGTTTTGCTTTTCATGTACTAATCTTTCCTCTGCAATTGTACTTTTCTTAACAAGATGTTACCTTGCTTTTGGGGTTCAGCTTCAATAATTTCCATGCAAAGTGGATGACAACTTGTGGAGAAACATTTTCTTACTTTCATTGTGGAAACACAGAAATCAGAGTTTTTGTTTGGGAAGATTTGACTTGGAATAACTTTGGAAGTAGACTGGCACTAACATCTGTAATTATTTTATTAGCTTCTCTGGTGTTCCTCATGTCTCTCCAATAGAGATTGCCCTGGACAGTTTGATTTCCTGCCGAATAATTCTTTTTCTATCTGATACTCATGTGCAGCTGCCTGCTCATTACATCCTCCAAGGGATCAGCTTTAATCCACCCAGATAAATCATTCCTTAAGTAGGCATGTTCTTTTCCTTTTTTTTTTGTCTTGTCTTTTCCTAGAGGTGTGAATTTAAATAACTTAATTTTGTTCTATTATGACAAAAACTCTGTTACCTACAAACTGATAGTATGACGAACATAAAAGAAAAGATAACTGAAGACAGAGCATAAGGCCTGCCATACCCTTTCACATTCTAGTGTCTCATATCCTTTCTTTATTTCAGTGACACTTCCTATAACGGATTTCATGGACTCATTAAAGGCAGAACATTGCAGTGGGGTGTAAAAGCCTGCTTTTTAACACAAATGTTCTTCATTTATGTACAGTAAACTCCAGTAACCATATTATTTTCTCCATCCAGTCCTCAATGCATCAGTCAGAAGGCTTTTGCAAGTGGAGATTTGATTTAACCAGATGAGAAGAAGCAGAAGATTTATGTATTACTTAAAACAGTACGGAGGTGTCTGTAGCTATCAGGTTATTAGATTACTATCTAATCAGAAATGTATGGCTAGATTTATTGAAGTACTGAACGATTTCATTAAATCACTGTGATTTTTCAGTACCTTAGATCAAATAACCTGCTACCATCCTTCAGGATATTATATCAGCATTAGCAGTCAGGAAAAAGTCTTTGCTATGACTGGAGATAAACCCCCTTTTTTTCTGTTTCCTGCCCTGGCACATCCTACATGGTAGGGTAGCATGATTGTATTAGGCTGTGGGCTGTGTCAAATGGTAATTTAATATTAAGTTACTTGGAAGGAAAAAAAAAGACAAAGCCCAACATTAAAAAAAAAAAACAAACCCACACCACCAAACAAACTGAAACAAAACCACTCCCCAAACCCCCAAAACCCAAAAAAACCCCCAACCATTCAAAGTAAAATTAAGTATGCATTTCTGATTGACATTTTCTCCACATGGCCATACAATGCTGCATGATTTAAAATAATGTATTTAGTTAATCTCTGAGGCTAGATTGTAGAAAATGGTCTTCTCTTTCCTTTCAGAAGTATGTATTCAATAAAGAGCCATTTCAAGACAACCAAAAGTATTCATTAACTTATGCAGACCTTAGAACAATTTCAGGCCATGTCAATATATTTCTTATTCATAGACCCATAGAACAACGTAGGCTGGAAGAGACATCGGAGATCGTCCAATCCAACTTCCCTGCCATGGGCAGGGATGACTCCCAACGAGACCAGGGTACTCAATCCCCAATTTAACCTATATTCCAACATGTTTCCATTTTTTCTTTTTTAAAATGTAATGTAATTGACTTCAAAATCTATCCTTTTTCAGAAATCACTTTATATTTTTTAAAGCAGCAGCCCTCTCTATTAAAATGAGAATGCAGTCACCAGAGTTTATTATACATAAATAAAGAGCATATTTGTTAAAAGCAGAATAAAATCCCGACACTTTAGCTTTTACTTTGCATAAAACTGATTCAGCTAGATGAAGCAAGAGAGCAAACAGATCAGTACTTGTTCAAAAACTTCTACAGTAAATTTTAATTCACATGACAATGTGAGGGCACACCTCATGGATGTCTACAGCTACCTAAAAGAATGTAGTGGAGAGGCTGCTGGTGGTCTCTTCTCATAGGTAAATACTCATAGAACAAGAGAGAATGGCCTCAAGCTACAACTGGGTAGGTTTAGATCGGACATAGAATCAGCCAGGTTGGAAGAGACAGTATCACAGTATCACAGTATCACCAAGGTTGGAAGAGACCTCACAGATCATCAAGTCCAACCCTTTACCACAGAGCTCAAGGCTAGACCATGGCACCAAGTGCCACGTCCAACCTTGCCTTGAACAGCTCCAGGGACGGCAACTCCACCACCTCCCCGGGCAGCCCATTCCAGTGTCCAATGACTCTCTCAAGACCTCCAAGATCATCCAGTCCAACCTATAACCCAGCCCTAGCCAATCAACTAGACCATGGCACTAAGTGCCTCATCCCAGGAATTTCCTTGCTACCTCACTGACTATTTTTAGGATTACAATTACTCTTCTGTTAAGATTGATATGGTGATTACCATAATTAAGTCAGTTGTCCCTGGAGCTTTCTCTTGCAAAGCAGCAATTACTGATGTTTTTTTGTCATCTTCTCCTATGTCTTTTCAGAGATAGCTATTGTGCATCAAAGAGAAAAATGATTTTTTTTTTTACCCTGGAGCACTTTGTCTTTAGATCAAATTTTAACAGCTTTGTCTCAGGACTCTGTAAAGGATCACAGTAACCAAAGATAAAAAAGAACAAATACATGATCTGACCCCAAGGCACAGCTAAAGAAATGCAGAATTGTTTTAGACAATAAACTTTCTTATAGTTCTTGCCCAGGTTGGTTTTAAATGACCTTTTATTTAAAGAATTATCCCAAAGTCTTCTGATATGCTGAAAAGCAAGCTTGCATCTTCTTTTACATTTTTATCCCTGCATTTTGGTTGTTACTTAACAAAGATAAAAGAAGAAATCCAATATATTTTTTAATATTTCATGCTGATTCTTACTGAAATAAGAAAATCAGTACAGTTTCCCCCTGAAATGAAGATCTGGGTTTTTTTTCTTAGTGTTGCATTCAAGGAAGATGCTTGATTTGGCCCCCACTGCGGGATCCTTGTGCTGATCTACCTTGGAGAAACAGTATCTTAGATGTTACAGAAAGATCACAATCTTCTTAAGATCTTCTGAGTGGTCTGTAGGAAAGCAGGAAATTTGACCTATATTTCCAGTGACTTAAAAAAAAAAAAAAAACAACAGCCATGACTGACTGTTGGAGCACATTTCACTCATGAGATAACTATTGGGAAAAAAAATGTCTGAAGGTACAGATAAAACAGAGAAGCTTTTATCCCTTACAGCACAGGACAGACAAAGGAATTTCTTAACTTTCCTCTTATCTTGCTGTGTATTCCTCATAGGGTAAACCAGTAATAGTTACTGGAGAAGAGAGAAGAAACATGTAATTTACCAGATGTTATTTAATACCAAATGCCTTTAAGTCTATCCCATTTATAATACATATTGTTATGAGCATGTTAGAGGTTCAATTAATACTTGGTACTAATGTTACCATGTCATGATTACTTAATCTTATTACTAAAGTGCCATCATTTATTAAAATCTTCTTCAGTTATTTGTCAGCTCTTTATGAACAATTTATAAGTGGAACCTGACTGCAAGATGACCTGCTCTCACATCCAATAATGCAGCTCCTCTTTCTAGATAGAGACCTCTGCCTGCAGGCAGACAGCCTATAGTTTGCTCATCACTAAATACAGCTTCACTCTCATATTTTCTTTCGGCAGGGTTAGCACTATATGACCACATTTCAGCACTGGGGATCTCTAAGGAGCAGAGCAGGGAAGAGAAGAGCACAGCTGTTCTGCAGGATAAACATGCGGCACAGCTGGGTTCTTTGGGCTTTGCTTAACAAAAGACGTTCTGGGATTAATGGGACCAAGTTCACTGTTTATGTGGGCACAACATCAAACTGATTCTGCCAATCTTTCTTTCGCAAATTTCATGCAACAGAAAAAGATCACAGTTTTGTGAGGATTGGTGTGTCCTTTCTATCCCCTCAAAATTATTCTCTTGCCACTGTAAGAAAAAAGTTCTGAGCACCAATGTACTTTTTTCATTCAAGATCTCAGAGACTGTCAGTGTCCAGCTTTTCCCTGTACATTCATTTTCAGCAGCTCTGTAAGGATCCAAACTCGGAGTCTTTCTTACCTGAGCAGATCCCACAGGTTTATCAACTTATTTCTCCTTCAGCCTGGGCAAGACCAGGGCACAATCAACAGTCATGATGGTAGCTATTGACAAAGGTTTTGAAGATCATGGGAAAATAATGTTCTTTAGGATGTAGAAATTGTAGCTGGGCGTGATGAAGGCACAAATTCTCTGCATCCCAGTGTAACCATTCCATAAAGTTATTACTTGAGGATCTGAGCTTGTAACATCCTTATATTTGCACTAAGTATAAGGTGCATGTGTTGACATTGCATAAAAGGGTTAAAAGAATGATAGAAAGAGAAATGTTGTAAAGAGAGAAAAAAATAAAGTTGTCCATTAAGAGTGATGTCACAATAACACAGGATGAATAAAAAGCAGAAATAGATTTTAAAAAGAAAGAAAGGAAACTTGAGGACAAAAGTCTGGGATGTCACAGAAGCAAAGTGAAAAGTCTGTAGGGAGCTGGCAGTTTAGGGACACACAAACTCATGTACTCAGGCTTTTATAAAGCAAGTGTCCTGAAGGTGTGGGAAATCTCAACTAACATCTTTGAAGGTGCAGTTCGGGGCAGACTTTTGTAGTCATGGGACACATTTGGGTCAGGTCTTCTAGTTAGCTTTTTTTTTTTTTTAACTCAGAGACATTAGTTTGCATGATTGAAGCCTATATGGAGATGTGAACCAAGACAATTGGGTTTTTCATTACATGTATACATATGTCTATAAGTACAGTGTATTTATAAATTCAAATATAACTGAAAATATGAATGTAAACATAAATATGAGTATGTATTTCTAGCTAAATTGTTAATAAAAATATAACTTCTGTGTTAAAGGTCTAGAATTATCTCCTTAATTATTTTGGATGTCAAGTACATTTTAATTAAACTCATTCTTAGAGCCAGCAATATACATGGACCAGAATGGAGAGGGAGGGAATGGGAGAAGCTGCAAAATTACTTGGCTTCTCTGAGAAGCCATTACTTGGCTTAGGGGACCTGAGTGATGATAGGATTTAATCAAGTCCTAATTGTCTGGAATTTGAGAGCTATAAAGGATGGTGAAGGCCTCCATATATATTGGAAAAGTGAAGTCAAATGATTTATTCAGCTATCATTAGGAGAGAAGAGGATGGAGTTGATTGCTAGGAATTAGAGAACTGCTGGCAGTCAATATTGCTTTCATTCCAAACTTATTTTGATGGCTTGACTTCTGGGATGTTGGGGTCATTGCAATTGGATTTTTTGGCTAAGCAAAATCAAAGTCATATAATGATCAGCATGTGGATGAAGATTGGAGCAAATACGGTGATGGTAAGGAGGAAAAAAAAGAGAGTGTGCAGCAGATGGAATCCAGTAAGGAGATGGTAAGATGAAATAATAGAAAGATGAAATGCACCCCCAGTGAGCTAAATTTCCTCTGAAAATCAGTGTAAAACACAAACAAACAAAAGGGGCTGAGTTCAGTCAGGGAGATGTCAGCAAAGGTTTTTCTTGAAAGCCAAAACTTCTTAAAGCTAGACTAAGAATCACATTAACAATCTTATTGCTACATAAGAAATATCAACAGTTTCCATACCAGAACATAGGACAGAGTGTTGCACCAAGGCTTTCTTCTTTATTGAATTAATTTCTGACCAAAAAAAAGCAGGTGTTTTGAGCTATCTTAACCTTTCTTGATCTTGATAATGGCTCATTCTGATTATGACATTTCTAAATGTAACACATAACATAAAACCTGTATTTCTTCTTTCCCTCTCTCCTCAAATGGACACGAGCGCTAAAGGGCAACATGGTATTCCTTTCTTTAACTGCACACTGCAGCTCCATGCACCTCCTGGGAAACGGATCACGCAAATCACACCTCTGCCATCACCTTGGAGATGTCCATTGAGCCACTCCATGAATGACAAGGACTCTCAGAGAGTGTCTGCCTACTTCTCCTCCTTTTTACTTTTCCCCTGCCAGGAACAAGCTTGTACCCCTATATTATATGCTAGTAATTGATCCTAAAAGTGAGCTGCTCTTTCTTGTTTTGAAAAAAAAAACCACATCTACCCATTCTGTTAATACAACTAGTTAAGAAGCAGTTTTCAAACCCAGTGTTGTCCGAAATCCATGGGTTCTGCCAGTTCACTGACAGGAATGACTAAGGTTGAGTTTGTTTCACCCCAGTGTCCAGATTATGAAAGAGCTGAAACTGTCTCCAGCTGTTATTTGTGGCATCCTTCACTTGTAAGTTCTTGATGATGACAGTTTGCATGTTTACAGCCCCAGAACTAAGGATTCCTCCTGGCTGTTTAATGCAAATGCTCTAGAAGATAAATGGATAAGAAATAAAAGGAGGAACAATGTATTCTGAATACAAAAAACTGGACTGCAATCAGTGAAAATACCCAGAAAATGAGACCTTGCTAGCTGATAAAATTGTAAACTGGAATTCCAGGGTTTGTTTTTTCCCCTCTTCTTTGCATAAATGCTGGTGGATTTTTAGAATGATGGGGAATGAATTTAAACATGAAGAGGTGGAGCCAGGATTAGTATCTCAGCCAGACTTATCAGCCTGGGAGTCCTAGAGCATCTGGTAATGCAGAAGTTGAAGCATCTGGAAAGACAAAGTTGAAGCCTTTCAAACCCTAATGGCATCTCTTTAAGAAATACAGTGCAAATTCTGGAGCTATCCTGGATCTTTACTTCAGGTACCCATATCATGCACAGAGCAAAGATTCTGTACTCTCATACCATTCCTGCATAGCATAAATTGAATATTTGTGCAATAAGTATCCTGAGTGCTTTAACCTAAACATTTCAGATAACGAAACCTCAGAAACATGAGGGGAGATTTAGCTGGAGACTTAGACTTGGCACTTCTCATAGCAGAGTTTCAAATCATAGACTGTACTGAGCATGAGAATCAGTGAAATCCCTGTAGAGGCCAAAAGACTTAGAATTTTTGTAGTAAGCTTAGCAATTAGAATATAGAGGGAAGTGCAGGGCATGGTGGGGAGAGATTTTTCTTTATGAGTGTTAAATTAATGTCTTCCCCTTCTTACTGTCTAGAATACAGCCATTTGCCTTAATGCTTATTTAACTGATGCTGTTACAGAATAGCAATAGCAGCCTCACTGAAACCAGACAAATCTCTAACCCGTCTGTTTGCACAGAATAAATCTTGTGCCCAAGCTGCAGGACAGAGAGCAGTGCAGTGCTGTAAGTAGCAAGCATTGCAAATGTGAAGTATTAAGTGAAGATCTCAGGTGCAGGGTTGAGCTATAATACACCTGAAGCAGAATATGGTTAGTTAGCAAGTTTAAACATTGTATTTTTACAATTTCCCCTTTCCCAGTAAATATTTCTTTACATGAATGGTCTTAGTTCTCTTTGTTTTGTTAAGATATGCATCTGTGATTTAGTCAAAGTGACGTGACATCAGGGGAGGTATAGGCTGGATGTTAGGAGGAAGTTCCTCACACGGAGAGTGATTTGCCATTGGAATGGGCTGCCCAGGGAGGTGATGGAGTTGCCATCCCTGAAGGTGTTCAAGAAAAGATTGGATGAGGCACTTAGTGACATGGTTGAGTTGATTAGCTAGGGCTGGGTGATAGGTTATACTGGATCTTGGAGGTCTCTTCCAACCTGTTTGATTCTATGATCACTGCTCTCAATGTTCAAGTTCTCCAAACCAAAGGCACCTCCAGCTCAAGTACTTTGTTTCTTTCAGTGGTCAAAAATGGATTCTGAAGCAGTTTATTGTGAAGAAGTTTAGTCATTGTGACATAATGTTTACCTGCATGTTATCCTCAGTTGAGCATCAGAAAACAAACACTTATTGGTACTATACTATAGCTAAATTGTTAAAAGTATACACAACCTTCATAGAACTACTGTGTTTGTAACACCCTAGGGGTAAGTTAAGGTACATGCTGTCGACTGATGGGTGAGAGCTTTCTGTGTTGTCATAAAGTGAACATCAGGGCTGCAAATAGATGCTTCTTTAAATACTAATGTTCATGACTAAAACAGGGATACAATATTATGGAATAAAAATCTTCCCCCACTTTTTATTACAGCATTTGTGCAATAGCACAGCCAGGACCAAAATAGAAGCCAGATGAAGATGAATTGATTTTACTAGAAGAGCCCCATTACCTGCAGCTCTCAGGAAGGTATGGCTGCATTCATGGATGCTCTCCTACCACAGAAATGCCTTCTTAATACATTACCCAAAGGAGTGCCAAATTATCTGGTATTTACATCCTCTTTTAGGCAGACCCTGAGCTCAAGGTAGTTCAGATCCAAAATTCTGTTCTGGTGCAAGGCATTATTCACACATTATTCAGAAACAGTTTTCACTTCAGGACAATTTCTTCCCCTTGAGGGTTTTCAAGGTCTGTCCTAGACTTCCCAGGGCAGTGGTGGAGTCCCCATTCCTGGAGGGGTGTCAAAGCTGCGAAGATGCAGTGCTGAGGGACATGCCCAGAGAGGTTGTGGAGTCTCCTTCTCTGGAGACCTTCAAAACTTGCCTGGATGCATTCCTGTGCAAAGCATCCTAGGGGTTCCTGCTTTGGCAGGCAGGTTGGGCTCTGTGATTATGTGAAGTGAGCAGAAAGAAGCAGCTAAATATAAAGGAGCTCAGGCTAAAGAAGAAGGTCCAGCCAACACCCATGGGTAATGTTAGAGTGACCATCAAGCCTAGTCCTGACTAACTAGGGGGCCACCTGTTATGAAGGGGTAATTAATTAATGCAAGATGATGTTTTTCAAAAATTAATATTGTTTATTTATTTTTGGTATTAGAAACTCTTACCACCCCCAACCATTGATTTTAATAATAATCAGTTCTTTGCGTGGAATAACTCGATCTAGACACAACTTGCAAAAAATATATACACATTAATTGAACTGGAAGAGAAGGTTCTTGCAGTCAATATACCACTTGTCCACTAGATGGACTCAACGAGCTTCTTTCTGCTTATGGCAAAAGGGAATGGTGAATTACAAGAGGCTTTAATTATTTACTCACAAAATTATTATCTGTGGGGATAGCTACAGCTTCAGACAGTACCCAAACACTTTCAGGGAATTCTATTACTGTCTTGTCAGCTGCTGAGACTACTGATTCTTCCCAGGCTTCCGGGGAAAGGAAGCAGACTATCTCTGACCTGGTCCTCTGGATGATCTGTGTATCCAGGGCTCTTCATCTTGGCAGATGTAGGCAGGATGCCTTGCAATGTGCAGTCTTAGCACAATGTCATGCTGGCTGTGCAGGGTGATTGCGTGGAGGCATTTAGAGCCTGTTCCTGGTAAACTCAAGGCACTGGAGTTTCCAGGCAGTTCAGGATAAAATAAGGCAGAACACTGCCAGAAGCAGAGAGCAATAGCAGCAGGTAGCAGCAGGCAAGCAAGCACAGATACAAGAGCAGAGCACGTTGCGTTACCTGCTCAGCTTTTTAGCAATACAGTCCAAGACTAATGGACCTTTGGACATAGAATAGCCAAATGGAATGGCAGTTAACCAAGCCTGACCGTATTAGGTGAAGTCATAGGCTTGCTTTACCCAAATTTGGAAAAAGCATGAGCATACACAAGCTAAGTGGGTGTATCTTGTTTACCACAGGATGTAAACAAGTCTGGGCAGGCCAGAGTCCTTAGACTCAGTGGCTCCAGGTTCTTTGTCCTCTTTCCTGTGATTGCTTCTACCCATAATAGAAGGAAGGAGACTAGAAAAACGTGTCTGGGCAAGCCAGGACATGTATAAGCCTATTTGGTCCCACCACAACGACACCAGGCCCCCCAGCCTTTAGATCCCATTCACCTGGTGTGCACCATGGGGACTCATCAGTGATGACAGGAGGAGAATCCCTTTGCCCAGTTGGGCAAGCTTAGGGCTTCTGCCTTTCCTGGCACTGATTAAAAAGAGGAGTGGGCAGAGAGGGCAAAGTGGTCACACCTGGGGTGAGAGAAGACTCCAACAGAACCCAAATGCTCTGGGTTTGGGGGAAAATGCTGTGTAGGGTGGGAAAGGGGTACATATGGTGGAAAAAGGGAAGAGATGCTGAAAGGAAGAAGGTGAAAAGAGGAAGGTGAGGGGAAAGAGAAAGATGGAGAGGAAAGGAAGGAGATGGAAAGAAAAGGAGGAAAAGGGGAGAAGTGGGATTAAAAAAAAAACCAACAACCAAACAAAAACAACTGGACTGTAAAAAAAAAAAAACAAACAAAAAACTCCCAGGTGGTCCTGCTTTGGCAGGGAGGTTGGACTAGGTGATCTTTTGAGATTCTTTCCAGCCACCAACATTCTGTGATTCTGTGACCTTACTGGAGTAAGATTCCTCTTAAAGGTTTGTGTATTTTAAACCTGTAAAGGACTGATGGCTACTATATGTAAAATGGAAATTTCAATTTTATTTGGGAATCCCTTGGTTGATTCCATTTCCTATGATGGCATCATTTCCTAGGCACCTGTAAAGACCTGTAATTTAGTCCCAGTCTAAACTTCTATTAACTCAGTCTACCACCTGAATCTCACTGCACCTTTCTGCAGAAGATGATTCTGAAAGTTTTTTTCAGATAGTAGAAGTACTCTCTTATGCATTTGTGAAAGAGTACAAGTATCATAGTTGTGGTGCACAAAAAGTTAACAGCTTAGCTGTATGAGGTTGATGTTATATGAGGTAAGTGAAAACTCGGAGTTACTATTCTAGATACTGATCCTACTAAAATCTGATTACACCTTGTTTAGCAAGGGAAAAACTCCCCAGTACAGTCTACTGTCCAGTGCAGCTTGTGGTGGTTTGTGTGTCCCCCGCCCCCCCACACTTTAGAAATCACCCAGACTAGACTCAGCCAGCTCTGGAAATATGAATGAAGCTTATATTTTACAAACAGATATTTACAGTATATACCGTTATAGACAGAAATATACAAGGTTAAAAGGTAATACAGAAACACAACTCCCCTCCCAGAAACCTGAGTCCCCAGGAGGGGCTCTCAACCACCCCCTCACCCTCCCCCTACCCCTCTCAACCTTACCCCAGTCCCAAGGAAGAATGGAGGTTTGGCCAAGGGGGTTAAGAAGCAAATTGAATCAGCCAAAGCAAATGGAGGGTGAGGTTAGAGAGTGAGATGGAGTTCAGCCAGCAGCCCAGAGCTCCCCAGCAGGCGAAGAGTGAAGAGCAAAGTCGAGAGCGAAGTGACTTTATCTATGTTTTCCTTTCCTTTTTTACACATCTCAGCAAGACTGTGAGGGAAGTAGACTTCACCATTGTTTTCATTTCATAGCCTATGGTCTAGTCCTTCTCACCAAAACATTCTAGCCAGGCTCAAACTAGCACACAGCTCTACTGAATTCAGACAAGAACCCACTTCTGCAAAGATATTTTTGCTGCACTTTGCACTTTCTTAGAAAAATCAAAGCAATTGTATAGAGCATTGTTGGCATTATGATGCTAGTCCTCAAGAGATCATTCTCTCTAGTGTTTATCCTTATAGTTCAGATTGCACACTGTGTGTGCAAAGCTCCTCTTCCTAACTGAGATACTTAAAGATCTATGATACTAAAGGAGAGATGCTAGCTTTAGTTTTAACCCAAGAATTTAGAGTGGGGGCAGGCACTTATTTAGAAGTTTGATTCAGATAAAATTAAAACTAAAGGTCACACAGCCAGGATTTTCAGTTGCTTGAGAGTGCAGCAGTAGAGAAGCAGATGTGTGGTCCCAGAAATAGGGACACTGCTGCTGCAGTGATGCTGTACCAGGTTTTTAGGTGGCATTTTGCAAGCGCTAGTCCAGCAGATTAGGATTTTTTGTTTGTAGCACACTGTTGTAAGTGCAATAAGCTTTACAAATAAGTTTTTTCCTGAAGAGCTTCTCTGAATAATATTTTTTTTAAAGCCTGCCAACAAAGCTATTACTGTAATGTACTAAATTTACTTTTCTGAGTCAGTTGCAGAAGTTGTAGAGATTCCCATGCCTCTACCAGGAAAAGGTCTGAAATATAACTAAATCTGGCAAATCAAAGCCCTGAGAGAGCTCAACTGTTTCTAGGAATCAAAGTTTCTGACAAAAGCATAGGATGTAGTGTTCAGTTCTGGCAGATATCTGGGGCATTCCCCTCATTTTTCAGCCTTGACAGGTAAATGAGGCATTCTGCTCCAACTCTGCCCAAGAAAAAGTTATTAAAAAAAAACAATATGAGATCTTCCTGGTTTATGAAATTGTCTTTTATGTAAGCTAGTGTTTTCCATGCTTGGCACAGGCAGCACCTAGATTTCACAGCAGCTTCACAGCTCACAGGGGACTGCTGTGCTGACCTTTCCATGAATTTTCTGGCTTAATGCATGGAGATGGGAAAATCTCACTGGATGCTAGACAAGACTTCAGCCTTGGGAGTTTTTAAGGGATATTCTTAAATACAAGAACAAGTTGATTTCAGTGAAAATATTCAGACTTTTTCAACTCAAATGTGAACATATATATTCAGGAGATAAAATTTCAGAGCTGTTACACTTTAAATATTTTATTTTTTTTTTATTAATGTTATCTTTAAAATGATATGTTGACATTTAAAATATTTGTATATGTTTACATTTGTTCTGAGCTTGAAACAAAGCCAGGTCTCCTCTGGCAGATGCGTCCATGCACATACAGAGCTCTGTTCAGCTACTAACTTGGATTTTGCAGCTTTTCTCTGTATTTAAAAGAAGATGCCAAAATTCTGATTTATCCTTCAAGCCAAATTCCTGCCTGAGCAGGTGAAGGGAGTGCATAGATCTAGATATGTACTTTGTGACCTCACATTTACATCTATTTCCTAAATTAAAACAAGAACTTTTCTATGTCATTATCCACATCACTAGCAAACGATGAGTGGTTTTGAAGTTAATTACCTGTCAACTCTTTTAAAAGGGAAACAGAAGATCCATGTTTAAAATATGTTAAATGATTCAGTCACCTCTGTTAATTGGGTGTCTCAGCTGGAAAATCTTTCACCCTATCGTGCAGATTTCCTTTTAAATCAAGCCACCTGCACCATTCATTTTGTTGACAAGAGGAAAGGGCTCATCTCTCATGATGACTTGCTGCTATGGTAGCCATTTTCAGCAGGACACTCCCATTTTTCTTGAGACATTCTCTTCTATCTTTAGCAGAACAGCCAAGGCCTAGGACCATTTACCTTGTTGAGCTGCTTGCCTCCTTGGTAGAAGAACATCAATAATCCACCAACCTAGTAATTATTTATCTCCAAAGTTGCTGAGCCTTCGATTACTAAATGGAGAGTTATGAAAAACGTCTCCCTACTGACACCATGTAATTCACCATGCTGTTCGTGTCAGACACTTTCTGCAAGAGGGAAGGAGAGCCTGATTCTAGAGTATATACCAAAGCAATGTGTGATAGTTTGGGAATTTCCTGACCCCCCACAAATACACCAGACTAACTCTGTCAGCTGGAAGTTAATGAGTGAAGCTATACATTTACAGTGTAGCACAATTTGCAAGCACGTATCTATAATGTATAGATATTTACAGCCATATACAATAATATAACCCCCTCCCAAACCACAGAACCACCCAGGAGGGGTTTCAACCAACCCCCCACCTTCTTTCTGCCACCTCCTTTATCTCATAATCCCCCTTACATGCAGGGTGAGATGTGAAAGGGCAGCAAGAGGTTAAAAGGGAAAGGATTAGATCGCGTTACAGAGGTCCAGGAAGAGAAGTTAACGAAGCAAGAGCAGCAGCTAGAAACTGACTGGCTTTACTGTTTCTTGTTTTTATATCTCTCAGCAGAACCTATGAGTGGTATAGACATCACTATTATTTTCTTTTCACAGTCAATGGTCTAATTTCTCTCATTACAATATTCCAATTAGCCTCAAACCAGCACACAATGATAGTATTAGTTAGACTGCATCTTGAATAATACTGTGTTCAGTTTTGGGCCCCTAAACACAAGAAGGACATTGAGTTTCTGGAGCATGTACAGAGAAGAGCAACAAAGCTGATGAAAAGTCTAGAGAACAAACCCTATGAGGAGTGGCTGAAGCAACTAGGATTGCTTCGTTTGGCGAAAACAAGGCTAAGGGGAAACATTATTACTTCCTACAAGTCTCAGAGAGGAGGTTGTAGTCAGACAGGTGTTGGATTGTTTCCCCAAGTATGTGAGTGACAAGAGTGACAAGATGAAAGGAAACGGTCTCAAGTTGTGCTAGGAGAGATTTAGGTTGAATGTTAGGAAAAACAACTTCTTCACTGAAAGAACTCTCAAGCATTGGAACAAACTCTCCTGGGAGGTGGTTGAATCATCACCATGTCTTTTCCATCTATGATTTTGAGCCTATTCATTTTTAAGTCACTAGGAAGAAGAAAGAAAAAAAAAAAAAAAGAGGTGGATTATATTGGTGTGGATCACAAATGAGTTCCTGCCATGCACTTACTCTTTTAACTTCCAGTTTCCATCCTGTGGCTGAATTCATCCTTCCCTTTGCCTCTGGACCATGTACCTGTACTTAAAAGCATCCTCGAGGCTCACTCGGATTCCTTAGCTACCTGTAGCCCAGTCTGATATAGTGTTACTTTACTTAGTTTTCAGTTCTGCGAGAGCTTCAGGTTGAAATCTACTCAGGATGGTTCAGGTGTAATGGTTGAAATCACAGCTAATCTCTCACTCCCTTTGTGGTTCTGCAAGCTGCAGAACTTTTTGACTTAATGCACATTGGGAGTGGGCTAGTCCAATGTAGGTTCAAAATCAACCTGGTATTTGTGGGAAACCTTTAATGTTGCTCTGTAAAGGAAAGAATATTTAAATGTCAAAATACACATTCAACTATATGAGTAAATGAAATACTGGAAAATGCACTGTCAAATATTCTAGAAAAACAAAGCTGATTAAGGGAAATAAAGAAAACAAGAGAGGACTGTCTGAAGGGTTGTGGCAGATCTCTGCTAAGGATAGAGGAACAGTGCAAGAGGCTGAGCCTTTCAATCAGTAGACTAACTTTGTTGCTAGCTTACTTCTTTCCTAAATTCTTTCCCTCACATGGACATGTTCAGTGCATTCATGCATGCACATCTCTGTCTGACCTGGATAAGATAGCTCTGGAAACCAGCAAAAAAGCTTCAAAGAAGATGTTGCATTCCAGCCTTTTTGTTGTGGTTATGGGCAATCAGACACATCCACTTCTTCCAAACCCAGCCCTGCTTAATTTACACAGCTGTGAAAATCTAATGAGACATTTCAGAAAGTCACTAATACTATGGAGTATTCATGTTGTCATAAGGCATTTTGATTTGCTAAGTGATATAGAAGTGCAATTAGTGTCCTGTGTGTTCCATTAACATCTTAATGGGATAAGAGAGTCAGATTCAGGTGGCCACCAGGGGCTTGGTGTTCTGGCCCTGACTCTGATGTCCTAGTTAATCACTACAGACAGGCTTAAAACCCAAGAGCATATTTTGAATTCTCTAATAAACTATTTTTGGTTTGAACCAATGGTTAAAAAGAAATCAAGCTAGGAAAAGAGCCAACCATCAACAAGGGTACTGTATAAATGTTGAGTTTCAGTGCTTAGGCTCTGATAGTATCTCCATCAAAGACTTTCTGTTTCTTTTTCTCTTACTTTTTTTTACATTCACAGCTAATCTCCAACACAAGTCCCATCCCATCTTATCTCCTTTGATGACAGTTCCCATGGACAACATAAGCATTCACTTTTTTTCTTTGATCCTCAGACTGTTGTCCTCTTGTAAGAAAACAACTGATTAAAACTAGGAAAGGAGAAAGAAAAAAGGGCTTCAGTAACACCAGTCATATGTTGGAGAGTGGACACTGTTCAATATCAGATCTAGCTGAGAAGCTCACTCTGATCATAATTAATCCTAGTGCTGACTTCTTGGTCTCACTTTCTTTCCCTGAAACTTGTAGGGAATGAGGCAATCTTCAGGTCTAACACCAAGACAGACATATATATATTAGGACTTTTTCATTACAACTGCTAAGTATACCAAGATGGAACTCACACTCTCATGCTAGTTACAGCTCCCATTGTCACACAATAAATTTTGCAACTCACGTGTAAGTGTTATGAAGACATGTAACTGTGTGATGTGTGATATAAATGACAGAAAATTCTGGAGTTTTGGTGCAGTTTGGGGACTTTTTTGGTTCTTTAGGGTTTTTTGTTTTGTTTGTTTGTTTGGTTGTTTTTTTTTATGGATAAGTAATAGGAGAGAGTGCCTTATGCCACAAAATGTAAGTGTTGAACAATTTCACCTTCCTTCCCCAACTTTCATCAAAACTGAACAGCCAGCAAAGCACAGCACATAGTAGAACTATTACAGAGATCAAATCCTTACATAAATATACAATTTTAAGTCTTTGAGTGAAACAAAAATATGTTTCTTATTTTGGAATGATCAGTTTCAGAATGTGCAATGACATAAGACAGTCACATTCTTGTATCTGGATAAAAAGAAATAAAACAAAAAGTTATTTTTATTCCGAGATAAACAATGAAAAATCTTAATTACAAATAAGTTATCTTGCTTTTCTGACTTGCAGCTTTGTTCTGAAATCAAGTCCGCCACTTCTTTCTTTGACTATAGCTATTAACTTTCTAGCAAGCACCATTCTTCTGAGACAGATAGTAAGACCTTTGGGGGACCACAGACTGTCCAAAGCCTGTTTTTTATGCCCACCAGACACAGGAATACATACTGCTATTTCTTTTATCCTTCCTAGTGTCTGCTATGTCAAGACACTTTCCTGACCAACATCTGATGAAATAACTTAAATGGAAAGTGAGAAGTTTTCATTCCATCTTAGTTATGCTCTGGACGTACTGTCCAACTGCTGGCTCATTTAGAGAGAAAGAAATCTGAAAGTTAGGAATCAAGACAAGCATTGTCCAGCTTCTGGCTTAATTAAGCCATTTATAGGGGTTTTTTTTAGGTTTTTAAGCATAAGCACTTTGAATGCATAATTCAGCACATGCACTGGTTAGCCTTGCACTTCTCTTGTTCTGAGGTGAAACAGATTGTGAAGGGGTAGACAGCTGTGAGAACATCCTGTAGAGTCAAAATGAGCCAGTGCCTAATTCAAAGTGTGGCCTCAGAGATGAAGTAATTAGGCTTTCCTAGCTTAAATTTGGCAATAAGCTTGTAGACCCATGCTGGGCATACATATCCTGTTTGGTGTGGAGCTGGCACTGTGGAGCAGGACATATTGATTTGACAGCTCAGGGAGATCATCTGTAGTCTCCTGAAAAGAAAGGGAACTGGAGGAGAATTGGCTGTTACTAACTGCTCTGTTGGGAAATGACCTTTGTGCCTTTGGAACTATGGTATACCAGCTGCTGTCACAGCATTGGTAAAACAAGTGATGAAGTTGTCCTCTATGCTTAAAGGACAGGTCACAGGGCATAATATGCAAAACTGGGTGAGAGGCAGAAGCTATATCCCTTCACTTGAATTAGAACAAAACTAAAAGGACCAATCTCTACATGCATGCACACGTGTCATGTGTGAAAAGAATGAACGTTACACAAGTGAGTGTAAAAATCTGCTGGTTTCTTTCCTACCAAAATGTAATAGCAGACAATTCTACTTCATTTGGTATAAACATTTTCCATTTTCATGATAACCATAAAGAGGAGTAAAGCAAGCAAAAGCCTACCTTTCCTTTTACAATCTACATGTGTTGCTCAGAAGTAAAATGGAGTTTACTTAATATAAACCTTTTTTTTGCCTCTGTCCCATAAAGTGTTTGTTCTGTAAAGGTAACATAAAAGACAAGGCAAAAAGCACTGACTTCATTAATAGCGAGGAAAGCAAAACTAGTGCCTTCTTTTTAGAAGTTAGCACTTATTCATGATGAACTGCATCAGGAATGGTGTGGCCAGCAGGAGCAGGGAGGTCATCCTGCCCCTGTACTCTGCACCGGTTAGACCACACCTTGAGTACTGTGTTCAGTTCTGGGCCCCCCAGTTTAGAAGGGACATTGAAATCCTTGAGCGTGTCCAGAGAAGGGCGACAAGGCTGGTGAGAGGCCTCGAGCACAGGCCCTACGAGGAGTGGCTGAGGGAGCTGGGATTGTTTAGCCTGGAGAAGAGGAGGCTCAGGGGTGACCTTATTGCTGTCTACAACTACCTGAGGGGTGGTTGTGGCCAGGGGGAGGTTGCTCTCTTCTCTCAGGTGGCCAGTGCCAGAACGAGAGGGCACAGCCTCAAGCTGCGCCAGGGGAAGTTTAGGCTCGAGGTGAGGAGAAAGTTCTTCACTGAGAGAGTCATTGGCCACTGGAATGGGCTGCCCAGGGAGGTGGTGGAGTCGCCGTCCCTGGAGCTGTTCAAGGCAAGGTTGGACGTGGCACTTGGTGCCATGGTCTAGCCTTGAGCTCTGTGGTGAAGGGTTGGACTTGATGATCTGTGAGGTCTCTTCCAACCCTGATGATACTATGATACTAACTTTAACGATTCCCTTCACACTTTTCTTCTCACCTGTTTTCTGTGCCAGTCCAAAATCAAAAATACCTGCTGAAGAATTGTATGACTTCTGTGTCAGGTAGCATACAAAGAAACTGAATGTAATCCTAGCTGGTAGGAAGACCATAGCTGATAGTTCAGTGACATGTTAAAACAGAAATGACCTCCTGTTGTAGTTTTGAGAGTGGACAGGAGCTCTTTTACCCCTCCCCAAAGAAGTAAAAGGAATAAAAGGAAACACTCCACACAGGATTGGAAAGAATTGGGAATTGAAATGGAAGTACTATTCACAACTATATACAACAGTACAAAAGCATACAGAGTACACCCATTTCCAATTCAGCCTCAGCCCAGTTCTCCGTGACCTGGGTTTCCAAAACCTCGCTAGGCCACCGTCATCCTAAACCTCCCCCCAACCAGGCCTAAACGCCAGGCCGCAGTGCTTCCCTCGCTATGCCTAGGCCTGCACTGTGCGGAAGAAATTAGCTCTGCCAAGGCCGAGCCAGGCTGAAAACTCCCCCCAAAAGGCATAAGGCCTGGTTGGGAGCAGGGAGAAGGAGAAAAGGGCAAAAGAGCCAGAAACGTCTGTTTATATAGGGTAGGTGCAGGCATGATGGGATAAAATAACAAAAGATTACATTTTCTGGTGTCCACCTCCCTGTACCTCTCTGGTACTTAGGGGACTTTTAACTCCATGGTTAAGACATAGAATCACAGAATCATAGAGCCTGGAAAAGACCTCTGAGATCATCAGGTCCAGCCTACAATCTAACACCATGACATCAGCTAAACCATGCCACCAAGTGTCACATCCAATCTTATCTTAAAGACCGCCAGGGACGGTGACTCCACTACCTCCCTGAGCAGTCCATTCCAGCTCCTAATCACCCTTTAGGGTACAGGGGCAGAATCACATCCCTAGTCCTGCTGGCCACATTATTCCTGGTAAGGGCCAAGATGCCATTGGCCTTCCATGCCATCTGGCCACACTGCTGGCTCATGTTCAGCTGTCACCCAGGACTCGTAGGTCCCTCTCAGCCAGGCTGCTCTCCAACCACTCATCTCTCAGTCTGTATCACTGCATGGGCTTATTGTGGCCAAAGTGTAGGACCCTGCACTTTGTCCTATTGAATCTCATACCACCTCTTACACCCGTAACACCTCCTCTAAGAATGGTAAATATTTTTTTTTTCCCTTTTCCATTCCAATTTCTATTTGGAGTTCCATCTAAACTAGAAAAATGATGTTTCAGTTTTAACCTAGGGGAAAAAAATCAACAAGCAGTGTTTCTTTTCAATAACTCTACACTTCTGGGTTTCAAATCAACAGAAACACTCAGTTATCCAGTCCCCTTTCCTCTAGTAGGATCAGACAAACTTGTGGTGAAAATGCAGACAGTACAGCAATTGATTTCTGGTAACGGTCACTATACTAATGAAAAATCTCTCATTTTATTCTACCTATTTATTAAACCACCATTCATCCTAATACTCTTGAAGTAAGTGTTTCTCCATGTTCCTCTTCTGCAAATATAGAAAGGTGGTGTGACAAAAACTGTCACTATAGCACATATGTGGTGCAACCGTGTGCAATGTCTCAGGGCTTTGTGCCACACATGCATAGTTCTGTCCATCTTTCCTCTTACTTTTAAATGGCATAAAATGGCATAAAACTACTAAACTTTTCCCCAAATGTTTGCTTTCTGGCAACCGCTGAATTTTCATCAGCAGTTTTAATGCAGAAGATTAACTAAAACCAATGAGTTCAGTGATGGATAACAGAAGCAACTGGTTATTCTGGCATGTCCATCCAAGCAGTTTTATTAGCAACTGTTGAGGTTGCCAGATCCAATTTTTCCACAACAAAAGATCTTTAGAACAGAGCTCAGTGGGTGGATGGTGTTGTGACAGGGGAAATATTAAAGGAGATGGGATTTTGGTATCAGGAACACTGTGTGCTGGCTGCTGGATTTCCAAGACCTTTATGAATGCCAACTACCAGAACGGGAGGGTCATATGGCTGGTTGCAACTTGCTCAGGGAGTTATCTGGATGTTTGGGAGATCATTGATCTTCTCAAAGGGTGATGTTAGTGTTTGTCAGAGAGCAGGCAGCAAAACAACATGAGATGAAAAGACTGCTTTCTTCTGATAGCCTTTTTCAGAAATTGTGAATATTTATACAAAGCCAGCATTCACCAGAGGAGAACTCTCATCTTAGGGTGATGATTTGAGGCATAGGAAACTTGGAAACAAATAGATGAGTCATTATTTTAGTTAAACTGCTTAGCATTTTGGCTCTAAACAGAGTTCTGAAAAACTTCTGAGTCTAAGTCTGTCTCTGATACAATCATTTCAATCAAAATATATCACTTAAGCAGCATAGCCAGTAAGAAAAGAGTGTTCTGCTCACATATGACAAGATCAGAAGATCTAATTTCGGGTTTTCACATATTTCTTGCACCTGCAAAATACACCAAATATTTTTTTTCTTATCCTTTTTCTTGCATATTCAGAGAGTAAACTTTCTGGGAAAGAGAGTGACCCTTCTTCTACTTTTGTCAACAAATATTTCTAGGTTTTATTTTGGACTTAGAGATGGTGCTATAATACAACTCACTTTAAAACTTTCTCTGTGATATAATTTGAGCCAGTTAAAAGGCAGTGCTCCTGGATGAAGACTGGGCTATCTGAATCACTAGATTAGACTGCTGATTGGACTGAATAACAACTTGGGAATTCATGCTGCCCACTCAGATGCTTTCCTTGATGCAGCTCTTGACAGCCTTCCTCATACACTATAATGAGTAAATGTGTATTGCATTGACAGTGCCAGGATTTCACCCCTGCTGCTGAGCCTGCTAAGCCAGTTATGCATGGAAGTAGCAGTTAAGATAATATCTTTTTTCTTTAACAAGAAAATTATCCCATTGAAGAAGTCTGAGTATGAAATACCACCTGTTCCACAGAACAGTTTAGGCATGGAAGGCCATTCATTATTGCCGAGGCTGCCAGTGTTTGTTTATGCATAAAGAAACTCTTGCCTTTGTGGGTTTTATGTTTCTCTATCCATTAAATTTTATTTTTTTAATAATTGAGTTACAGCTGTTCCAAACAACTCTCCCTTGTGGGTACTCTGAGGCTGTTTGTTTGCGTTCTCACTTACTGTAACTCACTCTGAATGATCTGCCATGAAACTGTAAATCTTATTATAATCTTCATGAATTGATGAGTTCCCTTACATGCAGATGCAGCAGGTTAATGAGGCAGGGTTTTAACGGGTAAGAGAGCTGGAATCTTGGTTAAAGTGCCCAACAGATTGATTCAGGATATTGCATTTTGAAAAAACTAACAGATTTACTGAACAAAAGGCATGAACTCTGGGATAGTGTACTCTTGCTTTATCAGACATTTGCTTGGGCAAATGCAAGGTGATTGTTTTACAAAATTAGAATAATATAAATGACTTAAAAAGATTTAAATGGAATGTAATAAATAATGCAATAAACCTTTATTTTTATGGCTAACATTTGAGTTTATGTTGAAAAGGAGCTTAGGCTTATTCTTTTACTGTGGAGAAAAAATGTCTATTTGTCTATATGTACAAGGCTCAAAGCTGGTTGGTTGGGCTTGTTTTGTCTGGTTTTCCTTTTAGGTAGATCTTGGCATCTTTTTCTGAATACATAATGATTAGAGGTTATTTGTTTGTTTGTTTTAATCAAATACACATAACAGTGTTTAGATTCTAAATGGATCAACAAAGATTTCTTTATTTTGAGAAAGAGGCCTTTCCTCAGGAAAAAACCTCCTCTGATAAGCAAAGACACATCCTAACTGGCTTCTTGTTGCCATAATGTTGCTACCAGACAGAACAAGAGGTTTAGACTGGACATCAGGAAAAAAAAAATCTTAGGAAGAGTGATCAGGCATTGGATTGGACTGCCCAGGGAGGTGATTGAGTCACCATCACTGGATATGTTGAAAGGTTGTTTGGATATGAGGATATGGTTTAGGGGTAGAACCTTGTAGGTTTAGAACCTTGTAGAGTAGGGTTATCAGTTTGACTTGGTGATCTGGAGGTTCTTTTCCAATCTGAATGTCTCTGTGTTTCTATGATCTACCCACTCTCAATGTTGCTCAGTGTCCAAAGAGAATTAGTGAACAAATCTGATCCAAAGCCAAGAGAAGATGCTGCTGCTACACCTTGGTCATTATTATGGATCATACATCACCACCAAATGGCATATGAAGGAATGGCTATATTAAAGCCATTCACATTATGATTTTTCTCTGAAAATTGAACATGATACAAGTATCAAGCCAGTTTCCTGCCCAAATGTTCAATAAAGATTCCTAAAGTATAAAGCTGACCAGTGCATTTCAGGCTAAAAGAGTAGGAGTGATCTAGCAATTGAAACAATCTTAAGATTGTGTAGAAGCCTTTAAAATTTCCAGTAAAGAAAATAAAATAAACACTCCTTTCTTTGATTTGGAGAGGTTTCTGCAATACACTGAGGCCCATTTGCAATAACAGGAATGGATAGAGCTTTCCAAAATCCTGTAGTCTAATTAGGCTGAAATTCAATGACAGAAGCCCAGCTGCTAAAAGGAAAATTGTAAAGCTGAAGAGCTAGAAACATGCACAGGTAAGTTGGAGATCCCTGTACATACTGCTGAAAGGAAAGCTTTCTGGCTGGCAAACGTTAAAGACAATTGCACAGTAATTGTTTATCCTTCTAGAAGATTTTCCCCTAAGCTGTGATACTTCTAAAATCTGTGGCAGCACAAATGTCCATCTCACAGATAGAGAGGCCAGGGATAAGTGTGTTTTATGTGCTTGATAGGACAGAAAGTTCAAAGCTTACCACAGACCTTAATTCCCTTTTGGTCAGCTTAATTCCATTTTTTCACTTTTACAGACTTTCTTTCCATCCTTTGTTCATCATTCTCACTCTGAAAATATATTGGATGTTCATGCTCTAACAAAGTCAAACTGATTCAGAGCTACAGATTTACCCATCAGCCTAATAGTCTTTCTGCTTGATGTCCATTTAGTGTGTTTTACCCAACTTCTCTAAATTTAATGTCTATTGATCTTTATATATGTCTATGTACATATATATATATATATATGCACATACATATTAGGTGCACATAATAAATAGAAACTCTACCTATTTTTTTTTTTTTTGTTTTTCATTACTTAAAATTCCTGGTGCTGTAATATACTTGAACAATTTCTTCTTTTATATCCTGAGAAATGAGTGTAGAAAGATAAAGTTTTCTTTGTGGGCATAACTTAATTCTTATTCTTTTTCTAATCCTGGCATGCTCTCATATGGAGGTTATTTATGGCCACATTTGTTTTATGGCCACATTTGTTTTAATCATCCACCTGTGGAGATGTTAATACTGCCAATCTCAGCTTTCAGCAATTGTGTTGTACATCCCTAAAGTACAAATATCTTTAAATTCAGTAATTTTAGATAAGTATTGTTTTTCTTCTTCATCTGACTTTTAATGCTCAAAGGACATTATAATAGGAGAGGAATAATGGCAGAAAACTAACCTGACTCCCAAATTGTTGCTGTTCTGGTTAGGAGAAAGTTCTTTGGAGATTTTGAACAGAATGTACAGAACCCCACAGAAAGAAGTGACTTAGAAGGTACAAGACTCGCAGAATAAGAGTAACCTCTGTCATGAACATTTAGGAGGAAAACATTGAGCTTGGGAATACTGTGGAAAATTTTACTAAGAACATAAAGCAAGTAAAATTTTGCCAATGTCTCACTGCAAACTGATTTATCAATTTTATTATGTAGCTGATGGAAACCTTTCACTGTTAAAAAGCAATAAATAATGAACAAATTATCTGTTTTTTGGCATGATATCAACAAATCTTGTAGTCAAGTCCTAAAGAAACGAAGCACAGGGATGCTTGGCATAGGATTATTTATGGGTGGGGGTTTTAGTGTGTTTGGTTCATGTTTATTGTTTTTTTATTATGTGGTTACTATTCCAAAATATGGTCAAAGCCTGGCAAGTGGTTATGAACTCAGTAAGTTTATTAGTAAGGAATTAGGCATTCAGGCATTGTGTCCTCATGAAGTTGTGTCTCAGACCAAGATGCACCGGCTGATTCTTTTAATTTTTACTCTATCCATCAGTCATATCATGAAAAATATTGGTGTACAACAGATGCAAATGTAAAGACACTCTGGTCTAATCTCATATCCGCTCACTGCAGATAAAGAGAAATGATTGATAGCTGGTAACCAAGTTAATTTTTGTGGACAGATTCAGTATCTGAAGGGGGCCTACAGGAAGGCTGGGGAGGGACTATTTACAAGATCTTGTAATGACAGGATGAGGAGTAATGGGTTTAAACTGGAAGAGGGAGATTGAAACTAGATGTTAGGAAAGGGTTCTTTACAGTGAAGATGGTGAGACACTGAGACAGATTGCACAGGAAAGTTGTGGATGCTGCCTCCTTGGAGGTATTCAAGGCCAGATTGGATGACCTGTTCTAGAGGGAGGTGTCTCTTCCTGTGGCAGAGGGTTGGAATTGGACGATCTTTGAGGTCCCTTCCAACTTAAACCATTCTATGGTTCTATGTGATTGCTATAACATTTCTCCTGAGCTGGTGACTTCTTCTCATGCTTGGTTCAACCATACCTGTCTGGGTAGAGAATTCTGATTGGACTAAATCTACAGGACAGCAAGGAGTAGCACTGCTCTCATTAACTCAGAATTAGTTCAGAGATTGATTTGCATCTCCTGAAATGATTGGCAGGGCAAATTCAAGTCCTATGCTGACTTTTAAGTAAAGCTCCATTTGATATCCAAATTCTTACTTGCTATGTGAAAGGGGATAACTTAGTTTCCAACTTAATTAAAAAAAAAAAAAAGTGTTTTAATAAGAAAAAATAATTTGGTGAGGAAATACTAAATAAATTGTCCAGTCAGCACAAATTTTTCCTATTTAAAATATCAAAACACTGGATGACTTTATTAATCCTGATGATACCGAAGACCTGTTTGGATTAGCTTTCAGCTTTTTAGCAGGACAGAATTAATTGACTGGAACTCCTTGAGAGTTTCTCAAGAATAAGAAACATTGGGTTTTTTTCTGTCTCTTTGTAATCTAAAATCATGAATGAATCAGTCCTTTCACCAGGAAGTGTAGCACTACCACTAATGTATTGACCATACAGATAAACCAGAGTGCTCTAAAGACAAAGATTTCCTAGAATCATAGAATCATAGAATCATAGAATGGTTTAGGTTGGAAGGGACCTCAAGGATCATCCAGCTCCAACCCCCTGCCACAGGCAGGGACACCTCCCACTAGAGCAGCTCGCCCAAGGCCTCATCCAGCCTGACCTTAAACACCTCCAGGGAGGAAGCATCCACAACCTCCCTGGGCAACCCGTTCCAGTGCCTTACCACCCTCACTGTAAAGAACTTCCTCCTAATATCCAGTCTAAATCTCCCCTCTTCCAGCTTAAACCCATTCCCCCTCGTCCTAACATTACTAGACCATGTAAATAGTCCCTACCCAGCCCTCCTGTAGGCTCCCTTCAAATACTGGAAGGCCACTATAAGGTCTCCTCGAAGCCTTCTCCTCTCCAGGCTGAAGAGCCCCAACTCTCTCAGCCTGTCCTCATAGCAGAGGTGCTCCAGCCCTCTGATCATCTTCGTGGCTCTCTTCTGGACTCACTCCAGCAGTTCCATGTCCTTCTTGTATTGGGGGCTCCAGAACTGCACACAGTACTCCAGGTGGGGTCTGACGAGAGCAGAGTAAAGGGGGAGAATCACCTCCCTTGCCCTGCTGGCCACACTTCTTTTTTTATTTTTATTTTAGAAATAAAATAATGATTCTGTTATTCATCAAAAGTTTCTCTGGTAAGCAAGTGTATATGACATTTGCTTCATTGATGTGGCAGAGCATGGATTTTTGTAGAAGCTGATAGTAGTAAAGTGTGGACATGGATCTCCATCTTGTCTCACTTTCTGGTATGAACTGATTGTGAAGGTTGAAAATCAATATACAATACAGGTGGTGCATGTTGAAACTAAATTGAAATGATTGATTCTTTCCCAAGATCATTAGATTGTCTCCCAAAATCTTTGTTTCTGATTGTGGAGAAATATTTACTCTTCACTTAAAGTTCATAGTGTAGCTCATCTATTTGCATGGTCTTTAGAAGGAAAGTAAGACATTACTTGCACAGGAAACAAAGGCTGGAAATCACTGTATTTCAGAAGTGTTTCCAGAATTCCCTTTAAACACAGGGTACTTAAAAGGATGAATATCCTCTTAATTCATGAACATCTGTAGCTGTTGTAAATCCCCCTTCCATTGCCTGGAATATGTATAAGACAGTACATTAGTGGGGTGTCATTTGCCATCGGAAGACTTTGGGTATCAACCTGAATTGAGGCAGAGCTGGCCTGGGGCTTATTATGAGCTTAACTGCAGGATGAGAAAATCACTGTACTCATATTATAGCATGTCACCTTCCTCAGATACTTTCCACCTGCTACACATATATGCATCAAGAACAAGTTTCTTAATAAATCATGTTCTGTGGCCACGCTCCAGATTACACTGCAGGAAAAGCACTGACACCACTAAAAGACAATTCAAAGTCTTGCTGATCTTTAGGAAACACATCTAACTTCTCCCCACATTTCAGGAACCTAATGATTGACAATTGACATCCTGCTATACCTACAAAGTAATCAAGTCCTTTCTGCTGTTTTGCATTTAATGTATGCTTACATATCAAGTGTGACATATGTAAGATTGGAACTGCCTACAGCTTGCTACTTAAAGAAAATGGCACCTTCAGTAAACTTGAGTACTGTTGCTAGATGTAGACTACTGATATGGGAAAGGGAGAGCTGGTGACAAGGGATGTGGATAAGGCTGAGTTGCTCAATGACTTCTTTGTCTCGGTCTTCAATGGCAAGGACTCCAACCGTGATGTCCGAGTCACAGAGGATGAAAATAAGGCCTGGCAGAAGGAAGCTCTGCCCACTGTAAATGAAGATCATGTTCATGAGCACCTAAGAAATCTGAATGTGCACAAATCCATGGGGCCTGACGAGATCCACCCGTGGGTCCTGAAGGAAGTGGCAGATGAAGTTGCTAAACCACTGTCCATTGTGTTTGAAAGGTCATGGCAGACTGGTGAAGTTCCTGCTGGCTGGGAAAGGGGGAACATAACACCCATCTTCAAGAAGGGGAAAAAGGATGACCCTGGAAACGACAGACCAGTCA
>WAAF01016868.1:64184-91043 GCA_013400475.1 Tricholaema leucomelas
GCAAATCATGCCTGACAAATTTGGTGGCTTTTTATGATGTAGTCACAGCTGCAATGGACAGGGGGAGGGCAACTGACGTCGTCTACCTAGACCTGAGTAAGGCATTCGACTCTGTCCCACATGACATCCTGGTCACCAAACTGGGAAAACACAGACTGGATGGGTGGAGCACTCACTGGATAAGGAATTGGCTGGATGGTCGCATGCAGAGAGCGGTGATCAATGGCACAATGTCCACCTGGCGACTGGTGACAGGGGGCTTTCCAGTATCTGAAGGGAGCCTACAGGAAGGCTGGGGAGGAACTATTTAAACAGTCTAGTAATGTCAGGACGAGGGGGAATGGGTTTAAGCTGGAAGAGGGGAGATTTAGACTGGATGTTAGGAGGAAGTCTTTACAGTGAGGGTGGTAAGACACTGGGATGGGTTGCCCAGGGAGGTTATGGATGCTTCCTCCCTGGAGGCGTTTAAAGCCAGGCTGGATGAGGCCTTGAGCAGCCTGCTCTAGTGGGAGGTGTCCCTGCCTATGGCAGGGGGTTGGAGCTGGATGATCCTTGAGGTCCCTTCCAACCTAAACCATTCTATGATTCTATGATTCTGTGATTCTATGGTATCAACTTTAAATAGAGTTTCACCTCTAAAACTAAAACTGGTTCTTCAGGAGTAACAGAGCAAACTACATCTGGCTACAGAATACCCCTCAGCAGAAATCTGCCATGCTTGGTTCCGTCCTATGATCTTTGCTAAGAGGCTCCCATAAATTCCCCACATTCATGTATCACTTCCTAATTAATTTCACCATCTCTAAGTGTTTCCTTCATTACATATACTCCTGTCTTAATGCTTTCCCATTACTGATAATCCTATTTCTGAGCCTAACCAACTCCAAATTTTTGAGAACCTCCAGAGAGTAACCACCAAGTAAAGCAACTGCAGCACTGTGTTCACATCCCTCAGTCTCTCCTCATACCTCACTGTATTATTTTTTTCCTACTGTATTTCATAGTTATAATTTTTGGATTTCATCTCCTTTGATGCTCTTTCTGCCTTTTTCTATACAATCCCAAGCTGAAAAGATCTGTTATATTGACTTCACCGTGATTGTTTTCTTAATTTAATAACCTACAGACTGCCTTAACTCTGACCTCCATCTTTGCAAAGCAAGTGATAACCTTTTTGTAGTCAAAGGCTGATAATAAATCTCTGTTCTTAATTTTTCATGTGTAGGTCACTGTGCTATTATAACCTAAAAATCAAATCATCACTGTTTCAATGGTCTCTAACACTTCTATTTAAATCTACACATGACCTTTTTATCTTACTAATTTAAGATTTCTGCTTGGCAAAAGTTTCCAAAGCATTATCTATTGAGTGTTTACCCTACAGCAATGGACATAAAAATCTGAAATGTCAAATTGTGAAGCACTCATTTAACATTTTTAGGGCTTTTGCCCCACCTCACCCCACAAATGTTCCCTAGATGGAAAACTTCCAAGGAACATTTATTTCCCTCAGTGCTCTCTCTGCGTATACTTTATCTCTTCTTCTCTGCTTTCAGCTGCAAGATGACAGAAAAAGTAGAAGAATCATGGATGAAAAAAAGTTCCTACGGTGTTGCTCTACCCTCTTTTCACCATCATAAAAAACCTGAAACCAACCAACTAACCAACACATATATTTTCATAAGCAAATAATAAGGAGAATATCTGAAGGAATTAATGACTATTACACTTCCTAGTTTCCATACTGGAATATCTTATAAAACTACAAGAACTCTTTATGAAAAAAAGTTCCTGCTTTTGCACTTGCTTTATTAATAGTGCTTTGAGGAAAGATAAATGCTTAAGGATAAAAATAATGGAGTCTTTGCAATTTCTCTCTGGTGCTACTGAACAGACAAACTCATCACAGCTTTTTAACCATGGCAAAGATTAATTCTTAAATTGTAAGATATTTTCTACCTTTTGGGATTTTTTTTTTGTTTCTTTGTTTGTTTTTTCTTTAAATGGGTTTCTTAACATCAAACAAGATGTCTTCATCTGTTTGATCACAGAATGAATGGAAATGAGATTGGGGGAAAATATCACAACAGCAATGCTGTATTTCAGGTCAGTCCCTGTTCAACGCTGATGCATGTCTCTGTTTGCAGCACGGGACAGGTACACTTCAGGGACTCCTTCAGCTTTGATCATTCTGCAATTTAGGTATAGCTAACAAGGCTGTCAAGACCAGAGTGAGAGTAGGTCCTTTTAAATCAGAAGTCAAACATCTTTCATTTTTAATTAGAAAAAAAAAAAAAGTGCACAAATATTGAGGAAGAATATCCTATGCCAAACAGATATGAGTGTCCTAAGAGTCAGTGTACGACAAATTAATAATAGGAAAATTGTATTAGCTGTTACCCACTTGACCTAGTGACAACTTTAAACAGCAGAGCTACTGATGTCAATCCTTACTTGCCTCTGTTGCATACTTGCAATTAGTACATGCCTCTCCTTAGAGCACCAGTGTAGGAATCAAAAGCTGTGCTACCAGCCAGCTGTTACTGCAGGTAAATGTGACACAGGTCCATTTGTGTCTATGACAAAAGTATGTTTCTTTGGATTCCAAACGTATTTTTACACTTCTATATATTTCTGAATTATTAGATACCCACCAGGGACTGCTAGTAAACAGAGGATCCTTTTTTTTCCTGTCACAGTTGCAAACTAAACATACTACCTCTGAGATTTTGCACAGGCATGTGTGTGATGCCTCACTGACCTATGCTTCTCCAGCAATGCATTAGAGTCACAGTGTGCAAACAGGGAAATGTTTTCTTTCTTGCAGCATGTACAAGAACAAACATCCTTAGAGCCACCAGCTTAGAGCTGAGCAATCATCTTCTCAATTAGGAATATCCTGCCACAGGAGATATTCCTGCTTCTGTCCTTAATACAGGCACTATCAAGCATTTCGTTCCCATTCCTCAGAGCTCAGAATAAGGACATTAATATCTGGCTTTGTCCTGGGGATCGTTGTGATCTGCAGCAAATTAGCATTTGTAAAGCCTTTTCCAGTCCCCAGAAGAAAAATCCTTGATGCTTCCCATCAGAGAGCTATAGACTCATGCTGGGACACAGATGGTGGGGTGCCCTGCTCCACAGAGATTTCCTTGTGGCTATTTTAACATAACTAGCTGATCCAGTACCTAGTGTGCCTCATAATTCTTACCTAACATGACCAATTTCTAAATGCACAGGCTCTAACGTACAGCTCTAATTGAGGCATGTCCAGAGGGCAGGCTGCTGAAGCCACACAGAGAGAGACTGAGCTGATACTGCCTCAAAATAAGCAGTAGCTGGTGAGTGACAGAACTTTCTTAAAAAGCAGAATGACATCGTTCCGTGTAGGTGTAGATCCAAACAAGAAAAAGAGGAGCTGTTACTCAATATTTTTTTTTCTGAAATATGATCTCAGGTATACAAGGGTATGTGAAGGCATTAGACAAACTGCACAGCTCTCACTGGAAGCAGTCACCCCTTCACGCCTGGCAACACAGTGCTGTGGAGTGTGCCACTCCATTCAGCTGAAATTCAGAAGCAGCTGTTGCATCAGAGCTTGTTTAAAGCTGTTTTACTCCAGGAAGTCATTATTTGAAATACATCTCGTCCTTTAAAGAGGCATGCTTGAGCAGTTATATAGTGCAGCAGAGAGTCTGTTAGACTAGAAAATCATAGGATATTCAAAAGCCTAATCTGGACAGAAAAATAATTATCTGGTTTAAGATGGAGTATCTGTGTATCCATGAATCTTATATATATATGAGATACCCTTTGCCACTTTTACACACACAAAAAAGCCAATACAAACACACCAACCAAAAAAAAACTTGCTTATCAGAGTATCAAGCTGAGTTTGCAAAATAGGTTTGTCTCTGATTAGTAAGAATATATTTTTTGTTTAAAATAATACATGGTCTGCTTTTTATTGGGTTTTCAACTTACTTTTTCAGAATCAACTGTCCTGTGCCTGAGGATGTGAATTTGAAGGTGCTGCTATGTAAGCTCAGAGAAAATGAGTGAACCAAAGTGAGTCTGAAAATAAAACCCAAAATCCAAAATTCAAAAGAATCATGGTATAGTTTAGGTTGGAAGGGACCTCAAAGATCATCTAATTCCAACCCTGCACCATAGGCAGGGCCACCTCCCACTAGAACAGGTCATCCAACCTGGCCTTGAACACCTCCAAGGAGGGAACATCGACAACTTCCCTGGGCAACCTCTTTCCTAACATCTAGTTTGAATCTCCCCTCTTCCAGTTTAAACCCATTACCCCTCATCCTGTCATTACAAGACTTTGTAAATAGTCCCTCCTCAGCATTCCTGTAGGTCCCCTTCAGATACTGGAAGGTCATTACGTCTCCTCAAAGCCTTCTCCAGGCTGAAGAGCCCCAACTTTGCCCTCATAGCAGAGCTACTCCAGCCCTCTGATCATCTTCATGGCCTCCTCTGGACTTGCTCCAACAGTTTGATGTCCCTCTTGTGTTGGGGGCTCCAGAACTGCACAGAGTACTCCAGGTGTGGTCTGACGAGAGCAGAGTTNGAGTATCAAGCTGAGTTTGCAAAATAGGTTTGTCTCTGATTAGTAAGAATATATTTTTTGTTTAAAATAATACATGGTCTGCTTTTTATTGGGTTTTCAACTTGCTTTTTCAGAATCAACTGTCCTGTGCCTGAGGATGTGAATTTGAAGGTGCTGCTATGTAAGCTCAGAGAAAATGAGTGAACCAAAGTGAGTCTGAAAATAAAACCCAAAATCCAAAATTCAAAAGAATCATGGTATAGTTTAGGTTGGAAGGGACCTCAAAGTTAAAGAGCACTGGTCCCAGCACTGACCCCTGAGGGATGTCATTTGTCACTGGTCTCCAGGTGGACATTGTGCTGTTGATCACAGCTCTCTGCTTGTGACCATCCAGACAATTCCTTATCCAGCATGTGGTCAACTATGGGATTTGAGTAAAAGACAGATGTTTAAATGTGAAGAGAATCTCTGTGCATAAACTAAACTAAACACTTGGAAGCCCCTAGTTGATATATTGTTGCAAGTCCTTACTTTGAACAAACCCTCAGCAGTAAGAGACAATTGAAAATCAATTGTTGCTTATGGGCAAATTTAAGGGATTTTTTTACTTAGGGACTGGTACAGTCAAACCTATCTATCGAACTGATTCAGAGGCAAAAAGCACATGAAACTAAAAGCCTGTATTTATTAATGTTGTTTTGTTTTTTTAAGTTGTTATGGTTCACACACTCTTGACACAGGATTGAAGCACTTATTTTTAATTAAAAGTGGAGTCTTGTACTTATGCACTTCAACATCCCAGACTTTGTCATGCAAATACTCAGATGCAGCATTTGATGCAGCTAGATGACGTGAATTCATGTTACATAGACTATTTCACCTCCCTTGCACTGAAGATATTCAGAGTGTCTCACACTTTTTTTTCTCACCATACTGGATGATCAGGGTTATATTTTCAGGTGGAACACAGAAATTTTAAGTGACATGCCCAAGATCACAGCAGCAGTCTGTTGCTGTGAAAGAATTCAATGCAGAATGGCCAAACTGCCTTTGAAGTTTCACTTTGGTTGAATTTCCCATCCTCCTGAAACTGCCTTCCATTAGTTGCCACAATATATTAGTCTCATGCAATACACTGGTGACTGTGTACTTCAGCAAAGTGTGAATATTATCTGGCAGATAGCTTATGATCAGTGAACATAAGCAGAGCCCAGAAGGCTTGATTCTATTTTCAGCTGTGCTACCACTGCCTCTGATCCATGACAAGGTCACTTGAGTTGATGAAATCCCTGGCTTGTTGTCTTCAGTAATTAAGCAGCAAAACTTTTAAATGCACACCCCAAATTGGGAGGTCACAGTGTGCATTGTCTGTGTAAGTATCTTTGTGGGGAGAAAATACTGGGTCCTAAAGGGCTCTTTAATCTATCCCAAATAGTCCAATGCGTACTGAGAGCTGGCAGTTGGACAAAGATTTTGAGTACTGAAACTGAGTGGCCATTTATAGAAAACATGAAGGTAAGTAATAGATTCTCTAGTTCTGGCAGCTCTTTGTCAGAAAACCTTGGTATCTTTCCAGACAAGATTATCTCAACAGAGACGTGGCTAGTTCGTTCAGCCCAGGAACAACTACATTTATTTTTCATGCCTATGATATATTTGCACTGATCTAAAAGCACCTTCTGCTTTAGTCAGTTGAATTGTCAGTACATTGTTCATGAAGATTAGAAAAGATATAATTCAATCAGGATGTAAAATCTGCCAGGTTAAAAGAACATATTCTAACAACACATTGGTTTTTAAAGAAATAAATCTGCATATATTAAAAACGTTAGGACAATTTTGAGTGGTTTCAATACAACTGGAGATGACAGCTGATACAAGAAAGGAATAATGGTTATTTAAACTAAAACTATCAAATAGTGGCAGTCTGCAAGCAAGATTGTTCTGAAAGAGCAGAAATATTCCAGGAATACATCTGCTTCTTTTAGACATGTGGAGGAAAAAGCAGTCACTTCCGAAAGAACTCTGGAGGGATGGAATTGGAGAAGTGCTCAGCTGATATTAGCCAGGAACTAGAGAACAGGCCTCAGAGAAGGATGAAATCTCCTTGTAGAAAAGCCTAGACTGGCCTAACGAGGCCCATGTGTCCAGACATATGGTCACTCAACATTATTTTGGTATTTGCTAAGTTTTGGCTAAATGCATTTTAGGTGAAGAAATAAAAGATCTTTCAATGAGGAGGGTTATTCTCTGTGGCAGTGGCTCTGCAAGATTTCTACTGTTGACCAGTAAACTGGTCGTTGGGGCATATTCTTTGGGAACATTAATGACTGCTTTAGATTTGATGATGGCAAACCACCATGGCTCAGGAATCTGTCCCTAAAGACCAACATACCAGTGAGATATGATTACTGCAGAGCAGTAAAAATTAACTGTTATATAAGCTCCTTCCAAAGAAGATGACTCAAGCTATCATTCACCTGTGCCTGGAAGACAGAAGAATTGTGAAACAGATTTTCTGAACCTGATTTTGGTTCCCTCAACATGTCTTCTTCAATAACCACTGAACCATAGTGGTTTATTTCATGAATAGTATATTTGGAATTCTAGTTTATGTAGCTGATTTGGGCTGACTTCTCAGCTTCCAAAGACGTCTGAAATGTAATGTGATTAAGCCCCCTGGAATCATCTTTGCTATTGCTAATGAAACACAGGAGGAAGAGCTACCCAGAGTCACACCATCAAAAAGTCTATCAGCCATTTAACCATCAGTCAGGGACCACAGCATAATCACCTAGTCATTGTTGAGAAAGGCATATTTCTGACCTCTCTAAATGTTTCTATGTTCTATGCTTCTATTTTTTTAATTTTGGGCCCATTTGCAAACATCTGATGTTTCTGCACCATGCTGACTTTGGCAAAAGACTTTACTTATACTTCAGATGTTTGTATAATGCATGGGCTTTGAAGAAAAACATGATTGCCTGTGATGAGGGACTTCTTGGAATAACAGTTGTGACTGGTAGAATACGAGTTGCTGCTATTGATCCCAACAAGCTGTAATACTTCTATGAAATACAAAATGAGTAGGATCAATGGAGTCAGATTTCTTCTGAACTGTAAAGTGACAGTGTTTTCCTCACATCAAATCAGCAGTTGCCATGGATTTGTTTGTTTCCTGTTCATGTTTCTTTCCTTGAATAATCGCTGTATAATGTATTTTCAAGACACTCACTGATCTTATGTCTTGGCTAATCATTTAATATAAACAGCCTGTGTATGGGGAAAGATGTGGCTTTTCACATTTTTCTCCTCTAAGAAGAATATAAAATAATTTTAAATCAAGAAAATGAATTATGAGTAAAGGTTTGGTCAGAGGTTTGCCTTATATTTATAAAGGAGTTTCACTCATAATAGCTGGACCTCATTTGCAAACTGATGAAGAAAAGGACTTGGGGCTGCTGGTGGACAAGAAGCTCAATATGAGCCATCGGTGTGCACTGGCAGCCCAGAAAGCCAATCATATCCTGCACTGCATCAAGAGAAGCGTGGCCAGCAGGTCAAAGGAAAGCGATTATCCTACTCTACTCCACTCTGCTAAGAACCCTCCTTGAGGGAGGTATAGGCTGGAGGTTAGGAGAAAGTTCTTCACTGAGAGAGTGATTTGCGATTGGAACGGGCTGCCCAGGGAGGTGGTGGAGTCACCGTCCCTGGAGACGTTCAAAGAACATTGGATGAGGCACTTAGTGCCATGGTCTAATTGATTGGACAGTGCTGGGACATAGGTTGTACTGGATAATCTTGGAAGTCTCTTCCAACCTGGTTGATCCTATTCTATGATTCTATGATTCAATTCTGGAGCCCCTATTACAAGAAAAATCTGGACATGCTGAAACATGTCCAGAGAAGAGTCATGAGGATGGAGAACATCTCCTGTGGAGACAGACTGAGAGAGTTGGGGCTGTTCAGTCTGAAGACGAGAAGGCTCCCAAGAGACCTCATTGTGGCCTACCAATATCTAAAGGGGGCTTACAGGAAAGCTGGTGAGGGACTTTTTGGGATGTCAGGTAGTGATAGGACTAGGGAGAATGGAGCAAATCTAGAAGTGGGTAGATTCAGATTGGATATTTGGAAGAAGTTCTTCGCCATGAGGGTGGTGAGACACTGGAACAGGTTGCCCAGGGAGATGGTAGAAGCCCCATCCCTGGAAGTTTCTAAGATCATGCTGGATGGGGCTCTGAACAATCTGATCTAGTGTGAGATGTCCCTGCCTGTGGCAGGGGAGTTGGAACCAGATGATTCCTGAGGTCCCTTCCATCCCTGACAATTCTGATTCTATGAATTGATGAGAATCAACTAGAGAAAAAAATTGCACATGGAGAAGTAGCGACTGCAAAAGGCAGATTTAGGTGTGTTCAGTGGGAAATTTGGCAAACAATTACTTCTGTGTTTACTCCATCTTTTTTGGGGACCATCATCTTTCACTGTAGTGTTTTTTGTCTTTTTTATCTGTTTGCCACAGCAATATGACACTTTTTATAAATGTTCTGACATGGCATGAAATATTAGCTAACAGCAAAAGATATGCTTTTTGAGGGTAAAGTGAGAATTCAACAGCTCCTGAGGAATAACTAACATAATTTATTACCTTTTAAGACAGCTGAGGCTCTCAGTCAGACACCTGTTATTTTGGAAATGATCATTAAGCATTAACAGGGCCAATTTGCAGCTTTTAAAGTTCATTTACAAGCTTTTACTCATGGTTAATATTAATTCGCTGTCAGGAACTCACATGTATCAAGAAACTCTGAAAGGATCAGACGTTTGGTATCTGAAGTTCCTTCTTTTAAAGCTCAGAGAGCACACTCCACGAGAATGGCTTAATTAAACTAAGGATGGGGAAGATCACAGAATCATGGAATCATTCAGTTTGGAAAAGACCCTCAGGGTCACAGAGTCCAACCAAAGAACCTACTCTACAAGGTCCATCCTAAACCATATCCCCAAACACCACATCCAAATGACTTTTGAACAGATCCAGGATTGGTGACTTAATCACCATCCTGGGCAGCCCATTTCAATGTCTGACCACTCTTGCTGTGAAAAGGTTCTGTAAGTTGGTTTTTCAACATGTCTATAGAAATATTTGGGAAGTCTGATTTCAGCTTCTTTTGAACTTTTAAAAAAAACTCAGTGATTCAGAAGAAGCAACAAAGCTGTAGTGCAGAAAAAAATCCCAGAGAGAGATTTCCTAGCATCTGTCAATTGTTGGTCCTTAATTAGGAATTTCTTAGTTTTCATGAAACCTGGAAAAAAAATAAAATAAAATAAAAAGGGGATTTTCTTGAAATATAGATATAGGAGTGTTTTATTAGGGCTGTTCTGGTTTTCTCTCACTCAAAACATCTTAGGATCATAGAATCGTAGAATCAAGCAGGTTGGAAGAGACCTCCAAGATCATCCAGTACAACCTATCACCCAGTCCTGTCCAATCAACTAGACTATGGTACTAAGTGTCTCATCCAGCCTTTTTTTGAACGCCTCCAGGGATGGTGGGACAGTGACTCCACCACCCCCCCAGGCAGCCCATTATCAATGGCAAATCACTCTCTCTGTGAAGAACTTCCTCCTAACATCCAGCCTATACCTCCCCCAGCACAACTTGAGACTGTGTCCCCTTGTTCTGTTGCTGGTTGCCTGGGAGAAGAGACCAACCCCCATCTGGCTACAACCTCCCTTCAGGTAGTTGTAGACAGCAATGAGGTCACCCCTGAGCCTCCTCTTCTCCAGGCTAAACAACCCCAGCTCCCTCAGCCTCTCCTCATAGGGCTTGTGTTTTTCCTAAGCTGAGCACAAGTTTAGAAAGACCAAGGCAAGTTTAGGAGCTTAAGTCAATAAATTATTATTAGGAGTATAGCAAGAGGAAAGGAATCAGTAATGGGCATCAGGAAAAGATTCTAAGTTTGAGAGTGTTTGGTATAAATGACAATGCAGGTTTCCGTTTCATTAAGGACAAAATTGTTGGGTAGTTTTATTGGATGAGTGAGAGAAAGAGGTGGTACATTCATGAGGTATTGATATTTCATACAAATCTCCAACTATTTACAAACTCTCTGCCTATTACTGGATTTCTTCACCACTACTCAGACATGTAAATAATAGTTTTGCCATAGTTCCATTCTGATTGGTCTTTTTATGGGGGGAGAGTGTAGCAACCAAACACCACAGGTGCATGCAGCTACTAAGAGGAGAAAGAAGCAGCAGCTTCTTATGGAAAAACAAACTGACAAAGAAAATCTAGTTATACATTAAATTCATGCTCTTTAAAAATATATAATAGAAAATTAAATTAAAATCTATAAATTAAACTATTTTAAAATAAAAATGTTCCACTACAGAAATATGTGAACAGAAATATATGAAATTATTGCAATTCTGATAGGAGTTTATATAGATAGGATTCTGTGAGGGCTACCATTTTGCTGCTTAGTGGTGACTTCTTTTTAAAGGCAATTAGGGAACTGAAAAACGGAGCTTTTTAAAGGGCAATAGTCATTGCAGGAAATTCCTGACCTGGTAGAAATAATCATCAATCAGCACAGAAATCAAATGAGAGAACACCACTGGAGGGGCAAGAAGAAAAATTGTAATATAAAACAGATGGATTGAAGATGGATTGATGGATGCATTCTGTGATGAGCTATTCAACAGGAGTCAACATAATTATGCAACTAAGTGTAAAAGAATCTGCATCTGGAGGATACAGGATACATTTAAAGAGGCAGGTCATCCTTTAATGAAAGATTAGAAAGGCAAGCAAAAACAAAACTCAAACAAAGAAACATGCACACACAAAATCCAACTTAAGAAATAATTGTTTCCAAGTGAGAGAAATTTATAACCTTTGGCTGGGTTTGTAAAATGCAGCAAATTCACAAGGTTCTCAGAAATTACTATCTGACCTGACTTTTATTGCATGTGTAAACAAAGTAATTTGGATTTCTTTGCAAAGGGGTTCCCAGGGGATAAGAAGAGGGTGGTCATCCTGTGTTATTTTGGTGGCATAATAGTCTTGTTAATTTGAAAAGCCACAGGAACTGAGACACTCTGGTTTATTGGTAGCACCAGAGGGACTGCCCTAGAGACAGCTCTGTGCCCAAAGCATAAATTGAAACACTAAAGCCCAGGTTAGAGGTGCCAAGGCAAGAGCTGGGTCGTGCTGATAGCCTCCTCCTCTGCAAAGAAGTAAAAGATGAGCAATCTTCCTTCAATATGTAAGTGATCAATACCATGCTTGGACAGTAGTAGCAGCTCTCTCCAACTCCTCACACTCTTGCCCTTGTTTCAGAAGCTGCTCAGCCCTGAGTCCTCATTCCCAGCAGCAAGGTTTTAGCCTTCATCACTGAGGAACACTGAGACAGAATCTCCTGCATGTTTAATTTTAGCAGCTACTTTCTGCACCGTATGTGCTTCCACAACTGAATCTGACCTCCCTTTCTCAAGGCCACTCAACCTGTGATCAGGCAATGATGACAGAGTAGTCTCAAAACTAAAGGGGGTGCAGTTACTTGATCTACAAGGCATAGGTGAGTATTCAACTCCTGAACCTGTATTGTTGCTATTTCAGGGATAGTGGCTTATATAGCAGTGAGAATGTGACTATGCACCATTTCAGCTGGAGCTGGTTGGTTCTCTGATACTTTGAGCTCCTTCTGCTCTTTTCTACTGCCATTTCCAAGGGGACGGGGACAGTTTAGTCCCATGGATCTCTGCTGTGGTGGATATGTCATTAGGGGATCATACAGTCTTTCTCAGCTTCAGCTAAGAAATCCATCACTGCCTTGACTGTTTTTTTTTCATATTCTACAGGGCTTTGAGTATATAATTTGATTTAAGCTCTGGTGCAGACATGGAAATAAAACCCAGCTTGCCTATATGCTTACAGCTAGGTCCCATAACCTCGCATATTACAGGCAATGTCCTCCAAACACACTACTGACAGAAAAAGAAGCTGAAAAGGAAAGTCTTGATAATTCTAAGGAAGGATGGAAATGGGGCCAGATAGTAGTTTTGTTGCAATTTCAGATGTTCAAGGCTAGGTTGGATGAGGCCTTGAGCAACTTATTTTAGTGGGAGTTGTCCCTGCCTATGTCAGGGGGTTGGAACTAGATGATCTTTGAGATCCCTTCCAACCTAAACTATTCTATGACTCTATGATTCTGTCTCTGAAGTGACAGGCAATACTAAGTTACATTAGACAATATTAGTTTACACCAGGTGGCAAATTTGCTTTATCCTCATTGTGGAGAAAGCCTTGCTTTGGCCATTTTGTTCATTTGGGTTTTTTTGTTTGGCCACAGGCTTCATCAGTTTCAGCTGGTACACACAATGGGAAACCAGAAAATAGGGCAAAAAAGGAATGATGACCCACATAGCTTGCTGACTAACCCTCATACTTTTATAGCTCATTAGCTGCTTTGCTTGGCATTCATTGCTGCTGTCTGCACCTACCATATAGTATTCAGTTCTTTTTTTTCAGCATGAAAAGTTGATTTTTTGCTTTCATTTCTCACACACACCACTTACCTCTCAGAACAAACCTCTCTTTCCTGACCTTTTTTCACAAGCATTCCAGGAAGTTCTGTACTACAACAGGTTTACATGCCCTATTGCTTTTAATGATTTATCGTGGAGGAGAGGAGGAAATGAGAAGGGCGAGAATACTGCAGGTGAAGTTTTGTAGACAAGATTACAGTCATAAACCATGAACATGCAGATTTTATCTTTCTGTATATTCTAGAAAAGATTCTGTCATGAATGGATATTGCTTTTATAAAAGAGAAATGTCAGTTTTCTCTTAATATTTATGTGGGCATATTACTATTTCCTTTTATATTACCTTTTATATCTGGAAGGCTCATAAGGTGGTTTATGTACTTACTCAAAGGCTATACGAAGAATATTTCATTCATCACTAAGATGAAACTACTTTGGGTGTGAGAGATGTGGCTGTAGTTTTGCAGTTCACAGTGATAAAACTCAAGATATGAGGTGAAAGAGTATAGTCCCTAAGCTATGCCAGTACATATTATTGTGAAGCTTTTGGTGGTTCTGTGATTTAGCCCCTGGATGTGGTTGAATTTATATGGCAAAGTAATGTAAGTAGGTTGAAGTCCTAGAGCAAACCATTTGAAATAATGGTTAAAAGGAGGAGCGAAATGAATCCATGTCCTTGATTACACTCTTACATATTTTAGGTAGGATTTGGTTTGGAATTTGTAACAGTGGTGCTATGAACAATCCAGTCTCCATTACAGCCTTACACGTTCAAGAGAATGCTTGCTAAATTCATTCAGAATAAGTGAGATACCCCTCTAGCATCTAGAAAGATGATAGCATTTAATAGTAATAGACAAATGGTCATTGTGGCTATTCCCATGGAGCAGCACCATTTCTTGGTATGTGTGCTGTAGAATTTCAGATGACTGCAGAGCTGGAGAGTTTTCTGAGGATCACCTTTCTGTGGGAAGGGTCAGCTGCTAAATCAGTCCTGAATGGTGTTAAACTAATCTTTTCCCAAAGTTTCCCGAGCACTGTGAGTTTCACCCCTGCTTTCTTTGGCAATCAGTTTAATTGCTACGTAATGCAAATATCTGCAGGCAAATTAAACCATCCTAGTCAGCAAGCACAAGGGTGTCTGGCACCAGCCTCTCAGTGCAGGAAAAATGAACTTATAAACAGCAAAGTTCATACACCCTGCTTGAACAATTTTGCCTTTCTCCAGCACTGACTTTACCAGGGCACAGCTTTTCTAAATCCTCCCCATCAAAATTCTGGGCATTCTCAGAAGTATGTGGTAACTTTTTATAATTCATGATATGGATTTATCTCCACTGTCCTGTTTAATTTAACCTTTTCAAATAAACATAAAGGAAAACAATGGTGTGCCAGAAAGAGGACATTATTAAGAGATACTATGTGTAATTGACTCAGCAGGATATTTCAAGCACTTTGGAAAGGAAAAAAGGAAGACATAGTGGGCACTAAAAGCTCTCAGGGTTTTAATCTTCATGAGATAATAATCCAGCCAAGCACCCAAGATTAGCACTGGTAAGAGGTATTTTTAAAATGTATTTGTATATTTTTGGATATAATTGGCTACTTTGAAACTTTCAGCTGTTATGTGGGCACTATTCTTCCTCAGTTCTGAAGATGCAGGAATCTCACCTGGGTCAGCGTAAACCTGGAATCATTCTAGAGGGACAGTCTGCATACTGGCGGAATAAAAGTGAAATGAAGCCCTGGGCATTTTTTAAACTCAAGGGCCAAACACCCACGTGGCATTTTCCTCTAATATGAAGGCTATGATGGTCTGACTTACATCACAGCCAAGCCAGCAGAGGTAATTCCTGATTCACATGGATTCAGAAGAACTGTTTCAATTTCGTACCTTAAAAGGCCAATTATTCAAATACATTTTTCTCTAGTTTACATTGAAGAGATTCTGCAAATAAATGGTGCCTGCCAATGTAAATTAAGAACCGTTTGGGGAAGTGGGTCAGAAGTTATATTCTGGTGTAAATCAGAGAAAGGCTTAACCCCTTTAGACAGCTTTAAAAATAAATGAAGCAACCTTTCCTCTAAAGCTGCACAGCAAATCCCTTTCTTTCATTTTTCAGTCGCCTGTTTTAAAGAAAAAATGCAGAAGCATTAATGAGCTATTCAATGATTCAAACCTTGCCAAGGGAGAAAGGATCCTTCAGTCATCATGAGCTCAACCCAATAAATCCTTTTTAATTAGTGTTTATGCAAACATTTTATAAAGCAGCCATGATTCGGAAACTCTACAATGTAAATGTAAAGAGGAAATATAATATGAGCAAAAGGAACTGGAGCCTAAATTATGCCTGGTCTGGCTTTCAGAGAGCACAAAAAGCACACTTATTAATTAGTTAAATTCATCATTAATAAGCTTTCAACTATGTTCAGTCTGTTCCCCAGCACTTTACATAATGTTAGAGCTGTAATAGGCTGATAGAAGGGGCATTTTCTGGTAGCTGATAATGGGGCAGCAAAATGAGAGAGGTGAAAGCAAGAAGCTTAATAAATGCACTTTCTTTCTTATTCCAGGTGGTAGCTTTCAGCTACTTGTTTAAGGGATTTGTTCTGTTGGAGACCTCTCTAGGTAGATTCTGCTTTTTCCCCTGTAAGGACATGTTATTGCCTTTGGGACTGTCAGGCACTGAGGCTGTGGGCTGCCATTAGAGTGGCTGGTTGCTGTCTCCAGATAATTTCAGGTTTCTCATGCTGGCTCTGTCTGTACTGACACACTTGAAACCTCTTGGCTAATTGCTCTGTCTTTGACTTTTCCAGTCAGCCCAAGAGACCTCATTGCAAGCAGCAATGCCAAATCTGATTGAAAATCAAAAGGATTCACAAATGAGGCTTAAATTACTGTTTCTTCAAGGGTAAGAACTCTATGCTTCTAGGTGAAAGTGACTGCTGATTTGGGGGCTTTTGCTATCAATCCCCCCCCTCCGTATTAATGCTGTTAAGGAGAATTATTTGGTGTAAGAGAGTGTCTTATAAAGCAGAAGAAACAATTACATTCTATGATGAAGGCAATCACAAAAAAAGGTTCATAATAGAACTGTGAGCTGACAATGATACAAAGCCTGCTATATATCATTGTGAGGGACAACCTGGCAAACGGGACAGATTTTTGGCTGTTGTAAATTGATTTCACTCTTCTACTTTTGCAGGAAATACACAAATTATGTCCTCAGCTGGTGTGTGAAACTCTGAAGGTATCATAAGAAGCAATGAAGACAGCCCATGATGACTAGAAACTTTGTTTTCTCTGAAATAAAATCTCCTCTCAAGCAATGAGGCATCAGCTCAATTGATCTAGTCAATCTCCTACTGAAGTTAAAAATCATCATTACATCTGTTCCCTAATAATTAATGTATACAGCAGCTCTTTTTTTTTTTCCTTAAGAAATCCATCTCTACTGTAAAGCTGTTATTATGTTGCACATAGGTGGTAGCTTCTATCAGAAGTAGACAAAGCATTTTGTAGCATTTAATTTTATGATATTCACTAATGTTCTTGTTGAGCTGTTACAGAGTATTTTGCTTTTAGGCCTGGATATGTGAGATGAGATTTAGATATGTGTTTGCTGTAGTTTAAAAGAGCTTCTCTAGGATATAATCAAATTCCTTTCTTGTCTTGCTCCCTGCCATCTGTTACATTATCATGATACTGTAACATGTTTAGTAACCCTGAGTATGACAGGCTTGACTGAAAAAGCCTGTGATCTTAGAGGCTGAGGCTGAGAAGAGGGGCCTTTATAATTCCTCACTGCCGATGTGATAGCAGAGCCACATAAAACTGATTATGCTTTCATAGCTTTATCTCACATATTCATCATTCTTTTCCACATGGACTGTGATGAAGCCAGTGCATATCAGACACTAAATACAATATACAAGATGTGGCATTGTTTGAGTATAGCAAAAAGCTGATATTTCCCAAACCTGAGAAGAAGCCACATGAAAAACCACATGGAAAATCAGGGACTCTTCTACAGTTAAAACCATGCACATGCATTTGTACCCAGCTTCAAATCATTCAGAATAAAGCATGACCCAGACACCTCCAGGAGGCTATCTCATGGAACACAATTGTGAACAAGAATGGCATATGGGCCATCTTCTGTCTGTGAGAAATAGTTAACTCACTCACTAAATCAGCACTTCAAATTGTATGTTAAACAGAAGTTTCTCTTTAAGAAACAGAGGAGCTGTGCATAGGACTTGCTTTATAGGACAGGAGGCCCAGGTCTAAGCTATCAGAGACAGCTATAATTAGGTGGTTGTGGCTGTCAAGATCATGCCATTCCTAGGTTTCTAGTTACTTCTGCAGTCAGTTATGCACACAGAATAAGAAAGAAAAAAGCAGACTGAAGCTTGGAGACAGACAGGAAAAGAAGATGGAGGCACATAAGCGGAGAAAGAACACGACCTTATTAGATAGGCTGAAGAGAAAATTACTCAGAGATTTAAGACATGAAGGGGCAGTTGGTGCAGGGAGCCCTGAGTCAGTGTCAGAAAGGCTTTTCTGATGCCATGGAAGTGAGAAGCAAACAAGGAGTGCAGCTGAGAGGTTTACAGTGATAGGATGGAGATATGAAAAGTGGTCTTTGGAGCTTTCAGCATTGCATTAGGAGGATCCAGAGAATGAGAACAGTGGGTTTAAAGAAGTGATTGACAAAGGGACTTCCTGGAGCGCAGAGATGGAATAGGAGGAAATTTTAGATTATGTCAATGAAAATGTATGATAAACCCAAAATCTGGGAGAGAGGAGTAGTGGGAAATAGCACACATTTTAACTCACATTCACAGTGCTGCCTCTAATCCATCTTTACCCCTTTCAACCTGGGTTTAAAAATATAAAATAAAGGGGGTGAAGAGAGATTTTTTCCCCCTGGAATCTAAACTCTTTGGAATAATCTGTGTTAGCAGAGCATAGAATTGCTCAGAAGGGAAGTATAACAGATTTGGCACAGTTAGTGAATTATATAGTGTTCCCAGGTCAATACTTGCAACACAGAAAATTCATAAAGAGGGTGATTAAGGACACTGGACAGAAATCAGAGGCGGTATTAGAAGTCCAGCTTTCATGCTCCAGAAACTTGACTTACTGTTTATCTCAGATGGATTCATCATGCTTTATTTGGAGACAGGGGTAAGTGGCATACTCCCTTTAAAAAAAAAAGTAAAATGTTGGTTCATATTTTCAAAACTGGATAAGAAATGTGGATCTGCTCTCATTTATTCTGAGGCTCTTTTCCATGATGGCACTAAAGTGGACTATAAAGTGAGCGTAACTGCAATTTATGTCCATTATATGTAAAGAGGGATGAGTTCAAACGCCAATCCAGCCACGTATCATCATGTAACAGGCTGCTAAATGGAATCCATTACTGGGCTGTGACTCTGTTGGAGGTACTGAAACATCACCAAGTTTGAGAAATCAGGGAGAGGTCATTTGACGTTTCTTTTGTTTCATAACTTCCCATAGACCCATAGACTAAGATTTTTCATTTGCTTTCCCTCATTGCATTATGTCCTACTATATTCCTGCAGTAGCACTTTAGATTAACAGCCCTGTTAGTTAATATGGAATCCAAGTGGAAATGCTATAGAAGCACTTGCGGCATTCACATTAATAACAGAGAAGTTCATCAAATTTGATGTTATTACAGTAAATATCAAGAAAATTAACTGTGATTAACTGATTCTTTTAAATCCCTCCCATCTGCATTTGGCTCTTCTAGACAGTCACATGGAATAGGTATGGTGATGATTCAGGACTTGGAATCAGAAAGCGAACAAAAGTATAAAGAACTCTGATCAGTATTAGAGATGAATTTTTGTCATGGCTTAGGCTCGATGCAGTATAAGGCAGTTAGATAAAACTTGGAATTCTCCTTTCCTCGTGTCCCTGTTCAACACATCTGATATTTTGATAGTGTCATAATAGAAATTTTTCATTTATTAGTAAATGAGAAGACACTCCAATGTAGGAAGGTCTCTCTGTGTGTGGTGCCACAGTTGTATTAGGAGACAATTCCCACATCAACCAGCTTTGAAGCTAAGTTCATGTGGTGATAGCAGATAAAAAAGAAATTTAAGGTATAGACTGATGATCACTTAGAGTGACTTGACAACAGCCAGTTGGATAAAGAGATCTTATGTTTAAGTGTTTTGAGTCTTTATCCAATATACTGTTAATCTGAAAATGCATTCCATCACTATCATAAGTATACAGAGAATATATTTCTGGATAAAAGTACTGTTCCATGTTGCTCTTGTTCAAAGCTGAACATAGAAAACTAATAGGTTATGTTATGGCTCCCTGTTTCACAGAAACTTAAGGAATGGACCCTAGCCTTGTCCACTAATGAAAGCTCATCTCACTGAGGCAAACAAGCCAAATTAAAATATTTGATGCCCTAGAGTATTCAGGAAAATGAGATGATTAAATGGAGTTTCAATTCAGAAAGCATGTGAAATGTGAGTGCATGTAGACAGATAACCACATGTGCTTTGCTCTGCAGCAGCAACATGACTTTGCACTGGTTAGACCACACGTTGATTACTGTGTCCAGTTCTGGGCCCCTCAATTTAAGAGGAACATTGAGATGCTTGAATGTGTCCAGAGAAGGGCAATGAGGCTGGTGAGAGGCCTCGAGCACAAGCCCTACAAGGAGAGGCTGAGGGAGCTGGGGTTGTTTAGCCTGGAGAAGAGGAGGCTCAGGGGAGACCTTATTGCTGTCTACAACTACCTGAAGGAAGGCTGTAGCCAGGGGGAGGTTGCTCTCTTCTCCCAGGCAGCCCCTGAAGGAAGGCTGTAGCCAGGGGGAGGTTGCTCTCTTCTCCCAGGCAGCCAGCACCAGAACAAGAGGACACAGCTTCAAGCTGCGCCAGGGGAAATTTAGGCTTGAGGTGAAGAGAAAGTTCTTCACTGAGAGAGTCATTGGCTACTGGAATGGGCTGCCCAGGGAGGTGGTGGAGTCGCTGTCCCTGGAGCTGTTCAAGGCAGGATTGGACGTGGCACTTGGTGCCATGGTCCAGCCTTGAGCTCTGTGGTACCAGATTGGACTTGATGATCTATGAGGTCTCTTCCAACCTTGGTAATACTGTGATACTGTGATATTGTGCTACTGTGACTGTGCAGAATCACAAATGTACAGGTTTGCACTTTACAAAATTGTCTGTGTGCTGTTTTGCACCTCTCATTTTCATGTTGAGTAAAAGATTATGTCAGATAAAAAGTCACCTGGTGTAACTATGTGTAACTTGGCTTAACTGGAGCTATTTTGGTGAAATGTCAAAGCCTAAAACACACCTCAGTTTATTAATACCATCATCAACTTCAAAGGAGATGTTCTGATTTATGCCATTTTGGGATCTCATCAAGACGCTGGGGTGTTAAAACCAGAGTCTGCATGAATTGAAAACCACAGCAGCTTAGTTCAACGATATCTGTAAACTTTCTCAGGTGCAAATTTTTTCCTTATAACTCTTGTGATGTCCTTTGTGCTCTTTCCATTGCAACTTGCTGAGAAGTACCTCCAATCTGCGTACAACCGATGCAGTAAAAATAAATTATAGAAAGAAACCACAGTCGTTCCTGAATTAACTTTGAGTTTCATTTTAACACTCAGGCTTAACAAAATGCCTCTTTTCTTGGAGAGGAGAATTGCTTTTTTCTTGTTTTAAATTAAATTTCTTCAAACAGGGAAATGAGTTTTCTGCTTCTGTTGAAGTTGAAGCAAAGATGACAAAATGAACTGCCTAGCTTTTTAACAGGAAGCCTTACATTTGAAAATACCACTCTGAACAGAATCTGGGCATTTGTACACACTCATTTATCACAGGGGCCATGAAAGATGTACCCTCCAGTCCTGTCTGGAGAGAAGAAATGAGCTATCCCAGCAGTGATATTACTGGAAACTGTGCAACTAAACATTGGAGATTTCTGAAGTGGACTGCCATGACCCATCTCAAATACAAACAATTTTTTTTCCATCTCAAATACAAACATTTTTTCCCATCTCGAATACAAACATTTTTTTTCCATTGCCATCTGCCCCAAAACAGGAGGATATGTGTCATCTAGCTGGCAGAGGGAACTTTCCTTTTGTCTGTTTCCTTTTGTCACTAAATTTGGTTTACATCTTTAATGGAACCCACAAAAGCTAACCAAGAAAATCATTAAGATTACATCTGCTCTGCTGGAATCACTGCTTTGTTGGAAAATATGTAGGGGTCTGAAAATGGGAATTTGGAAGTGTGGTAGTTTGGTCTATTGACTACTGCAGGTGTGTGATAGTGATAACCCAGTTTTCACCCAGGCTTTCGTTCATCCAGCTGTGATAATGATTGTCTTTCTGTCAGAGGCTGCCGAAGGGCTCTGGTTAGTTCACTAATGCAGGTAAAGACTTTTTAACATCTCCTGGAAAGCATTACTTTCACAAAAAGCCACACTGTTCTTGCAATAAGGGACGAGGCTGTACCTCTCTGACACTGCATCGGCAAAAGTATGTGCAGAGACTGCACATTTTGTGAAAAAAAGCAGACAAATAGCAGTCCCCAGGGAAAACAAAACAAAACAAAAACAAGAAAAAGGAAACAAACAAACAAAAACCCCAAACGAACAAGCAAAAAGCACCATGAAAACAAAAAAGTCTCTCATGGATTCTCTTTTTTTAAGTTCTCACAGACAATGTGACAGGGAGAACAGCCAATTTGTAGTTCTCCATTCTGTTTAAATGCTGCCTCTGATAATCACAGAATCACAGGTCAGTGGATGGAAGGGACCTTGAAAGATCATCCAGTCCAACCCCCCGGCAGAGCAGGATCACCTATGCTAGATCACACAGGAGCACATCCAGACAGGTCTTGAATATCTCCAGAGAGGGAGACTCCACAACCCCCTGGGCAACCTGTTCCACTATTCTGTCACCATCACAGATCAAAAACTCTCATGTTTATGTGAAAATTCCTATGCCTCAACTTCCACCCATTGCCCCTTTTCCTGTCATTGGACATCACTCTAAAGAAGCTGACTCCATCCTCTTGGCACTCACATTTGACGTATTTATAAACATTGATGAGGTCACCTCTCAGTCTCTTCTCCAAGCTAAAGAGCCCTAACTCCTTCAGTCTCTCTTTGTAAGGAAGATGTTCCATTCCCTTAATCAGGGGGAAAAAATACTCTCCAGAAAAAAGAAAAAAAAAAAAAAAAAAAGGGGATAATGGTGAGGATAGGAACTGTTATTTAACATATAAAATAAGTTACAAAAAAAAAAAAGCTATGAAACTTTCCAACATAGAGATTACTGTCTTCCACAGCTGTGTGTATGCATACACACAGATTTGTGAAAATTAAAAGGTAAAAAACCATCCATAGAAGGCATTGCAGGTGGCCAAGAGGATTACTAATATACTAATATGAAAACTCTCTTTATATGTTAGTATTATGCTGACTGTGGTGATTGCAACACTGTAAATCATCTTGCTGCATCAAGCAGAAGACCTACCGAAAACCCCCATGATAATAATTAGAAAATCAAAAAAAATCCCAATCAACAACAACAACTTTCAAAGAGACATAGAGACATAGGGACAATCTGCTAAACTGCTAAATTTATTCCGAATCAGCTGAGCTATTCTGATTTTCAGAAGGTGAATCTAGTCCTTAAAGCTCAGAAAGCAGAATTATGACAGCCTTTTCCTTTTACAAAGCCCAAATTGTCAGTGAGTCTAAAGTGTGCTCCTGTGAGTACACTCTCAGCACCTTCAGTTTAGGGTTTAGAATCCTCCTGGATTGAGCTCAAAAGCAGTAGGCCAGATTTGGCAGAGTTGCCTACAAAGGTGCAAGGCTGATATACCTGAAAAACACCTCAGCACTTACTTGCTGCTGCCAAATGCTCCTTTCAAAGTGAGGGACAGGGAAGTCACCTTCTGTCTTACAACTCTAGTAAATGACATGTTCCGTAACTGATGGAGGGCCCACTTGTGAAGGGAAAGTAACACAGAAATATCGAGGCAAGATCCATGCACCACAAATAAATATGCCTCCATAAAATTACCTGAGGAGGTCAGAATGTGTCCTCTTTTCCTCTAAACATACTATTACATTTCATTTGAATTGACCCTTTCAGCAAATTAACTACATATTTTTTCTCAGTTACAAAGCAAAACACTAAGGAGAAATTCTCCTCTTTCTTTCTTCCACCCTCTTCAGATACAAAGATGATGGGAATGAAGTATTAATTTATCAAACTCCCTGAACTATTGCACAATTAACTTGAAATAAATGAGAGATTTTGTGTTGTAGTCAACGTAAGAATGAAGGAAAACAGTGTAAGGATAATAGGCAGTGTGAAAAAGGTTAATGTGCTGGAAGATAATGAGATGTAAATTGCTAGTCAGTGAAATACCTACAGGCCAAATTCTTCAATTTTATTTTGTTAATTTTTTTTTGCAGAGATAGAGTTATTTTTAGGTATTAATAATACTTTTCACTCCCTGTGTTCTTTATAAAGGAGATCAGTAACAAAATGCCTTTTCTTTTCAGAGGAAGACACTGGAGTAAAAAGAGATACAGAGCTTCATAGCAAACCAGGTGTTTGTCATCATACCATATACTTTCTGAGCTTCCTTTCAAGTTCTGAATTATGACAGCTTTTCCATACTGTAGAGTTTGTCAAGCATGAAATACTGACCATGTGATTGGGGCAGTAGTTTGAATTCAGAGATTGGCTTCCAGACAGAACTAAACAGTCAAGAAATGATGTGTTCAAAAGTGTGTCCAAACACATTGTATCACTTTTGCCCTGCATGTGAGCCTTGTGTTTAGGGAATCATACTGCAAACATTCAGATTTCTATTCTAAATGACCAGGTGTTTCGTATGGGCAAAAGATGTAATTTAAACATTTCTTACATTTCAAATGGATTTGAGATATTCAAGCTAGACATAGACCTCTTTCTGGTCTAGAAGTGTGGTCTAAGGGATGAACCACTAGATTTTAATACAGAAGACTCGCATCTTGTTTCTGGCTTAGCCATGTGGCAGCTGATGACCTTGGAATTGACAGTTCTTCGCTAGGATAATCCTCCCTCATTGTGTTAGTTTGAAGCTAGCTAGAATGTTTTGGTGAGAAGAACTAGATTACAGGCTGTGAAAGGAAAACAAGGCTGATGTCTACCTCACTCATAGGCTTGCTGAGATGTATAAAAATAAGAATCAAAACATAGATAAAGGTACTTCTGCTGGGGAGCTCCGAGCTGCATCTCTCTTTGACCTCACCCTTCATTTCTTTAATTAATCCACCTTGCTTCCTAACCCCCTGGGTGTACCTCCATTCTTCCTTGGGACTGGGGTAAGGTTGAGAGGAGTAGCAGTAAGGTGAAGGGGTGGTTGAGAGCCCCTCCTGGGGACTCAGGTTTCTGGGAGGGGAGTTGTGTTTCTGTATTACCTTTTACCTTGTCTATTTCTGTATATAACTGTATAAACTGTAAATATCTGCTTGTATATTCTGCTAAGCTGTAAATATAAGCTTCATTCAATTTCCAGAGCCGGCTGAGTCTAGTCTGGGTGATTTCCAAAGCGTGGGGGGATGAGTAACACCCAAACCATCACACTCATTCTACTATTATTTTAAAACAGCTGCCTCCACTGTCCTATATTCCTCTGAGGTCTATCCCTGTTCAAGCTCTTTCTTCTCTGTCTGCAACATGACATTTCTGTCAGTCTTAGGATGCAGCCATTTTTATTTCAATTTTCACAGAATGACAGAATTGTCAGGCTTGGAAGGGACATCAAACACCATTTAGTTCCAACCCCCCCTGCCATGGGCAGAGACATCTTGCACTAGGTCAGGTTGTCCAGAGTCACATCCAGCCTGGCCTTAAAAACATCCAGAGATGGGGCTTCCACTACCTTCCTGGGCAACCTGTTCCAGTCTCGCAGCACCCTCATGGTGAAGAACCCTCCACTTGGCCTTGTTCAATCTCATCCCATTGGCCTCTGCCCACCCATCCAGCCTGTCAAGGTCCTTCTGCAGGGCTCTCCTAGCCTGCAACAGATCGACACCTGCTCCTATCTTGGTGTCATCTGCAAACTTACTGATGATGGGCTCAATTCCCTGGTCTTGATCATCAACAAAGATAGTTCCCTAGTCCTTCTTCTGGGATTCTGTCATTCAGAAGCAACAAGTCTAACTTCAGCTGTAGTATATAGTTACAGTTACATTAGACATGGGCTCACTGGCTCCCTAATTTGTGCTCTGAGGAAGATGAGATAAAACTGTCTCCACTTGCGTGTTTTGTTGATTTAGTGCTTGCAAAGTGTTTTATGATCTGTGATGCTCCTCTGATGTTCTTGAAAAAAGCTGCTACAAAGAGAAAATAGTATTTTTCTGTTCCAGTCACTTGAGGACAAAACATTAGCTGCAACTGTCTTTGTGTCTGCAGGACATCACACAACAACCCTCCAACTTGTGATGCACTCAGTGTTAATAAGAGCAAGCTATCACTTGACAAGATCCTTGACTTACTGATTCTTTACCCTGGCTTTTCTTACCTGTTTGAAAATACCTCGTAACTGCCAGTCTAAAACATGGATCTCAACCGTGGTTTTCTTTTCCTAGCAAATGAAATAATCACCAATGACATGATGACCCAAGCAGGACTTGCACCTCAATATTTTCCTGAAATTCCTTTTTCTGATATGCATGTCATGGATGAAAGGGTTCATTTCTGAAAAATAAAGAGTTTTTTTTCTTTGCAAAGGGAGAGATGAGCTACTTTTAAAATACAGGTTATGCAGCATCGCCCTCTGGACAATTGCCATTCTTTCTACTACACACAGATGATTGACTACATGAAAGAATATACTAATTTTCCTTCATACTTCAGACACTGAACTGATAGGAAAACCAGCACAGATATGTGGAATATAAAATTAAACAAATAAACAAAAACCCTAAAAGCTTACTATGTCCTGAAATCTGATAAGAAGTGGGATAAAAATATCCACCCAGTAGCTGTCACCGATTTCATGTCCAAGTTAACTTGCACAAGCCCTACAAGGAGCAGCTGAGGGAGCTGGGGTTGTTCAGCCTGGAGAAGAGGAGGCTCAGGGGATACCTTATTGCTCTCTGTAACCACCTGAAAGGAGGCTGTAGCCAGGCAATGATTGGTCTCTTCTCTCAGGCAACCAGTGACACAGTCTCAAGCTGTGACAGGGCAGGTTTAGGCTGGATGTTAGGAAGGTCTCCACAGAAAGAGTGATTGGCATTGGAATGGGCTGCCCAGGGAGGTGGTGGAGTCTCAGTCCCTGAATGTGTTTAAAAGGAGACTGGATCATCTAGTTAATTAGAATTTGCAGAGGGACCTGGCCAGGCTGGATGGGTGGGCAGAGGCCAATGGGATGAGATTTAATAAAGCCAAGTGCAGGGTTCTGCACTTTGGCCACAACAGCCCCAAGCAACGCTACAGACTGGGGGCAGAGTGGCTGGAGAGCAGCCAGGAGGAACCAGACCTGGGGGATACTGGTAGATAGTAGCTGAAGATGCGCCAGCAGTGTGCCCAGGTGGCCAAGAGGGCCAATGGCATCCTGGCCTGTATCAGGAACAGTGTGGCCAGTAGGACGAAGGAGGTTCTTCTTCCCCTGTACTCAACACTGGTCAGGCCACACCTTGAGTACTGTGTCCAGTTCTG
>WAAF01016868.1:91197-224947 GCA_013400475.1 Tricholaema leucomelas
ACTTAAAAATCCCAAAGTCTTTTCCACCCTGGTTAATTCTGTGATTCTTTAAATACTGCTGTGATAATTTAAAAAAAAAAAAAAAAAAGAAAAAAAAAAGTATTAATTTGGTGTGAATATTAAAGTTTTGCATTTACAGAGCCAAAATATAGAAAAAGTCACAGAAGGGAAAAAAATAGAGGTAGGAGACATTCCTTTTGTCATGAGCTAGACTTTTCATGCAGGCTTGTTTTACATTTTCCGACTAATAAATAAATAAATAACTAGAAACCAAAAGGAATGGAAGATCAAATCTTTCTGTTTTAAGTGCCTCAAATAGAATGCTTTGACCCCATTTTCACATTTTATTTCAGGGTTGAAGCTTTTGCAAGTTCTGAAATTAGAAGTGTGTTTCAGGGAAGCAGTTTGCATATAACAAATCAACATTGTCCAGTGGGAGGGAAAAAAATGTATGATCATCTTGCCTTGAACTTCCCTTTTTTCTTTTTCAATAACTGCTGTTAATCATGGGTGACAAGAACAAGAGCCCTGTTAAAAGAAGCTGTTGGGTTAGTGGTAGCATGGGTGCATGGGACAGTGCTGGGTTTAAACTCCACAAGCACTGGCTTCCCCTTTTGGCTCTTCTGACACCTTGCATGTTTATTGCCTTGACTTGCTGGCTGGAACATGTTAATGATGACATTTATTCCTGTGGTTTTGATGGAGAGATGTAGCAGCATGGCCAGTACAGGGAATACCTCTGAATTTAAGAGTGTGAGGTCAAATTGAGCTGTGACCTTAAGATATAGCCGATTACTTTCTCCTCTCCTCTTCCCTTGTCCACCTAGCACTTGGGCTCCAGAAAGGAGGGTAGAACATGGGACTGCTGATGACAGCAATGGCAGGCCACCTCTGGGCAAATGTTGTCTTTCAACATTTTTTTTTTCTGAAGGCATCTTTCTGACCTATCTTTTGATAATACTTGTTTTCCTGTCTGTGTAGACAGTACTTTGACCTAAGATGTGACATTCTAGCATAAGTCAGAAACCCAGACAGAAATTCTCCACAGTGCTCTGCTGCTATTGCAGTGCATCTCTTTTTGCACTAATTCATGATCTGCCCATCTCTTGTTCAGAACTGACAGAGTTGTAGTAAAATCTCTGCTGCTGCCTGTGGCTGTATTTCTGCAGGCTGTGATCATCTTAGATCACACACACGCAAAGGTCAGGTGGTGGAGCCCCAAAGCCTCCCAAAGCCCAAGGGTGCTGCAAGTGTCAGCAGTGACAGGTCATTGTGTTGCAGCATGGGCCCAGTGCCACAGCAGGACACAAAGAAAAGCTGTACTCTTGCATATCTTTCTGATGAGAGCTAAAAGCCAGCTTCTTGCTGCTACTCAACATTACAGATCCCACGTGATTTCTTTCCTTAAAGAGGAGATGTAGAAATTCATATGACCCAGCTATATCAATAGCTTGTTTTTTCTAGATGAGTTACTGAATGAAGAAAGACTTTATGTGATGTGACTATGGTTCAGATAGGGAGGCTGGAGCCCTCTGTTCTATCATGTCTCAGCTCATGCAACTGAGCACCCTGTCCTAAAGGATTAAGGCATATAAAACGGTCTCTTTCCAGAGAGGTTCCAAAGTTACAGCTCCAAACCTCTGCATCTGCATGTTTCGGCAGCTCATTCAGAGACCGAAAAGCGTCACCGAAAGGTTTGCCCATGGGGGAAATGAGCAGGATGTTACCCCAAGCTATGGGCTCTGACATCAAGTAGCCATTAGAGGGAGACAAAGAGCTGCGTTTCTTGCACGTCACCATGGTTCAGCAGAAGCAGTGTCTGTCATAACCAGCTGACCCATGCAGATGTTTCATTTAGCAATGGATAAAGCAACTTCTGAGCAGCTCCTGCCACCACGAGAACGGTACAGTTGCAGAGGATGTAGTAAACGCACCAACTAAATTATATGCGTTGCTTACAGAAATGTGAAATCAGGCCACCTCTGGATGCACAGAGGTGGCTTTTGCTCTGTCTAGCTCTTGAGAAGACCATGGAAGGTTATCTGAACAAACAGAATACTGCAGACTAAGTTTTCTACTCGCCATATTAATTCAGTTAAAAGTTTCCAGGTCATATCTTTCATCCAAACAAAAGCTGACCACCCACCACGCCTCAATATATTTTACCTACCGGTTGCATAAGAAGAAGGGAGAAGGAGCTTCCTAACCAATTTCCCTTTCTTGTCACCTGTGTATTTTTGTAAAAGGAAATACAGCCTGATGCTCAGCATGCCAGGAGATCCTCCAGCCCAGAAAATCCCCTTTGCACCTCTATTATAGTGAGTGTTACCCCAGGAACAAAGAATTCCCAAAAGGAGTGACAGAAATTACAGAATCACAGAATCAGAATCATATAAATTCATAACTCACAAATAAAAACTCTAAACCTTGGCTCACATCATTGGAAAATGACTTTTTAAAAATAGATTTTCTTAGACTGATAACAAATAGGGACATTAGCCTATGTTGCTGAGCTGAGACTGCTCTCACCTCAAGGTTGCCAAGGCAGACAACATTAAAAGATAGCCATCTAAGTCCTTCTGGATGGCATCCCTTCCCTCCACCATGTTAGCCAGACCACACAGCTTGATGTCATCCACAAACTTGCTGTGGGTGCACCCAATCCCATTGTCCATATCATTGAAAAATCATTTCCCATTTGGCCTAATGTCATGCAGTATAAGGCAAGGCACTCACATAGACTCAACATAATTCTTTCTATCAGATCTGCAGAAATGCCCTGTGAGGCAGGGCAGAAGGAACAAAACTTGTCAAAAGGAAATATGAGAAAATGGTCACATTGGAAGATAATACAGAAAGAAAGGAGATAATATAACTTTTCATAGTCTTGACACGGTTGCTTGTAAAGTTGTCCTTCTCTTCCTGTCTGTGCTCTCTCTTTAATGTTGCTGTTTGCAGCAATATGGAATGGGGCAGAACACTCAAACAGTTTACAGCTAGGGATTCATTGAAGTAGCCTCATTGCTAGGAGAGTAGCAAGCATTGAATTTCAAATTGCACTCAGTGGCAAATCCCTGCATTAAAGAAATCACACAGGACTCCAGCTAGACAAGCAGAATGAAAAGGAAAAGGAATAAATCTTCTTTATATAAGGGCTCTACATGATGCTCAAGTAATATTGTACACAAGATTTTAATGAGAAAAATGATGTTTCTGTTACAAAACAGCAATGATTTGATGACCTTTAGGATTGTTTTCTGCTGAACAAACATGCCTGAAAATGTTTCAGGTACTTTTTTCCACCTGTGGAATTCATGCATGTTGAGTGAGGGCTATATTCTGAAGTGTCTGATAATGCTATCTCCCTTTGGTCAAGGGAAATTGAGACCTAGTCAATGTGGTGCTGGGAGAGAGTGAAAGATGGAGTGTATATATTTGAGGTAATCAAGTAGAGTTCAAACTCTAATGTCATCTGTTCTTAAATAAATACCAGTATCCAGATTAGCTATTGGATGTGGTTTGTTCTGTCATCACTGTGCCAAAGACCAAATCCCAACCAGTTACTGTAATTTCATTGTGCTGTGTACAGTATAACAAAACTTACTTTCCCTCTCAAGTTGTCCTAGTCCCTGTGAAAGGGATGAGCTTAGTTGATAATGCAGCTCACAGAACAGTATCGAACTGCACAGTCAATCAGAAACACGTCAGTTAAGTCTTTTTCTTTCCTTATGTGTCCTCTTTGGGTGGTTTCACACTGATGCAATTCATTTAAAATCAAAAGAAGTACAACCCTACACAGGGAAAATTGCATTTGAAGGTTTCCCAGAGACTCTGTGGTGACCGGCACTGAGAGATTACTTTATCAGCCTTGAAAGAAATATTCATCACTGTTTTGGCAGCTTTGTCATTCAAGTGGCAGGAAGAATTCAGTTTTCTATTCAGCAGGTGCTAATACAGTTATATAAAATCCTAAGCATGGAAGAAAATAACCCTCACATATATATATATATATATATATGCACAATCACTCTGTTCTTCCACCACCACCTCTCAAAGCTAGGCAGCAGAAGGGATCTGACCTGAAATGTTATAGCTGTTTTAATTTCATGCTGCGTAAGCAGGTACCACGTGATTGTTTCTTTCCCTTAGGCAGAAGGATGAAAAATGCCATGTCCCAACTTGCTTACAAACCTTGGGATTCAGTGTGCTTCTCTCTCTAAACACCAAATCTACTGTACTGTAGCAGGGAAGCTTATTTACATCTTCTTTTTAATCCCGATAAAGATATGATTTCAGAGTATGGATGTTGGTACTACTGGCAGTGACTTTGGGAGGGACGAAAACTGAATAAAGCAGGGCCCACCACTGGAATTGTCACTCCGATGAAGGACAAAGGGCTGCCTGGGGAGGCTGTGAGCCTCCTTCTCTGGAGACATTCAGAATTTACCTGAACACATTCCTGTGTGATTTACTCTAGGAGATCCTGCTCGGGCAAAGTGGTTGGACTACATGATCTTTTGATGTTCCTTCAAATCCATAAGGATCTGTGATTCTGTTATTCTGTGATCATTGTGACTGAGGTACTAACATACATATTATGAGCTCAAGCCATTTGAGGTTTAGATTTGTGCATAGGAAAGTGTTTAGACATTTGGCCCTTTCAAATTTCCCCTGTGTTGGGTCTGATCCTGTAGAAACATTGTTTCTCTATGTACAGAAACATACAGACTGTTTCTGTGTTCTGTTCGTATACAATGATTTTTAAGTGAATTAAGAGAGGTTTTAGCTTCCTTTACCTTGTAGGGTTATGTAGGCAGCTGAATAACCCAAGCAGTAGGCAGCAGAGGATCCTTCAGAGTGGTTGGGATTGCCAGGTGAAAGCAGGAAAGATTACTGTCTTCCCACAAAAAAATGTTCCTCTCTGTGAATTGGGGAACGACATCTTCCTTCTGCAGAGAATTAAAAAGAGAAAGACCTTTCTCACATGCTGAAATGTAATAAATTGAAAGGGCCTGACTTGTTACAGCAAACAAGTAATCCCTGTTTAACTACATTAACAGTGGGCCTGGGTCCTGGTATGAGGGTTAACTGACAGTCTCAAAGTTTCTAATAGCAATTCAGTGTTGATTACAGAAATAAGAGAGGGCAAAGGAACCCTTCAGCTGAGACACACAAAGCAGCACTCAACCTTAAACCTCACTACCTCTCACATAATTTTTTGATGGACTAAACACAACTTCCCCATTCATTTTTTCATTGAATTATTTCTAAAGTAACCACTCCATGCTGTGTGTCACAGCTGCCTTTCAACCTCACTGATGCCTTGAGGGGAAAGTTGAGTTCATGAAACTTCAAAAGACCCTTCCCCCTTGCATGAGACACACTCAAGCAAGCCCAGAAATCTATATAATGGAGTTGAAGACATGAAAAATGGAAGATTCATATACCTGATGGTATGTTTTTTCTGCTCAAGTGTATCTTTTCCTTCAGATGACCTTCACATCTTCTTGAAAAGGTTATGGAGAGGCAGGGAAAGCAAGAGGTCAATTTTCTTACCTGTTTATTTTACTTGTAATTGATATTTTTGAGCTCGCTTGCAAAATTTTCTGGGGGCAAATTTGACTTTATTTCATGCAAATTTGAACTCTAAATTTGTTCTGTTAAGAGTACATTTACTAGAAAAGACCACGTAATAAGACAAGGAGCAATGGGTATAACACTTGAACATAGAAAGCTTAACTTCAACATGAGAAACTTCTTTACAGTGAGAGTGATAGAGCCCTAGAACAGGTTGCCCAGAGAGGTTATGGAGTCTCCTTCTCTGGAGATTTTCAAAACCCACACAGATACATTCCTGTGCAAACCACCCTAGGGAATCCTGCCTTGGCAGGGAGGTTGGACTTGATGATCTCTGGAGGTCCCTTCAACCTGTAAGGTTCTGTGATTCTGTGATACTTATGCATGTGACTGCAATATTCCAAATTTATCATCGAGCTGATTATCTCTAACAATCATTTATTATTATTGTACATAGTTAAAACTTACAAATCCAAGCTGTAGGTTAAAGAATAAAACTGCTTCCTACATTAGTGAAATTCTACTAGGACTGCTTCTTAGTAGGAGATTAAAATAAAATGGTTGTAATAATTTTTTTTCATTTATATGTTGGGAGAGAGGGAAATAAAATCAAGAAAATGTCAGTTATCACTAAAATGTACTTAGATGTATCACCCTTTTAAAAGCATATTCTGGCAAAACATACATTTTAGCAAAACTGATGTCTTCTAGATGCTTAAGTATGTCTCCACTCTTCTGTATTGCTCTTTCACCTTTCTGAAAGAGAGATGCTGTCTGCATTTCTGATTGTATTTTACCACAACAAACGGGAATAATATGATCTGACAAGCTGTCCCTGAGCTGACTTCCATACAGACTAAATGATCTTTGCAGTAGATGACATTTGACAGCATAGATAACCTTAGTACAATAAAGACATGTGGTCAAATTCTCCAAAAATATAAATTTGTATAGTTCAATTGAATAAAAAAAGAACTAAGTCCATTTATATCAGCAAAGAAGCAGCGTAATGCAGAGTTGAGTTGGTTAAATTACACTTCATTTATTTGCTGTAGCTTAAGTAAATGGATTTGTGTTCATTGTGACTACCTTTTTTCAGTAATGACTATGTGCCTTAAATAAAATATTTATAAAATAATCTAAGAGACTCTTGTAATATTCTGGCTGGAGAGAGCAGAGAGTGTTCAGACAATGTGAGACAGGTGGTAATATTCCTAATACAATTTGTGTTTCCTTCTGAGGTAGCTAATATCATTAGCAAAGCTCAAGTGTAGTGATGGGAGAAGCTTTTGTTTTAGCTTGTTTAGCTTTAGGAACAGTAGACATGTGCTTAATTCTGTCACTTTTCCACATAGAAGGGTGTAATGAAAGGGTAATTAACTAATGCAAAATGTTATTTTTGAAAATTTATATTGTTTATTCATTTTTATATTCAAAACTCTCACCATCCCCCACCAGTAATTTTAATAATCATCGTTTGTCTGCATGGTCAAGGAAAGGTTATACAGAAGAATAACTAGATCTAGAAATAACTTGCAAAAATATATATAAGCATTAATTGAACTGGAGAAGGTTCCTGTGCTCAATATACTTCTTGTCCACTAGATGGACTCAAGAAGCAACTTTCTCCTTATGGCAGAAGGCAATTGGTGAATTACAAGAGGCGTTAAATATTTACTCACAGAACATTATTTCCCAACTGACGAGGCTAGCTATAGCTTCAGACAGTACCTAAACACTTTCAGGGAATTCTGTTACTGTCTTGTTAACCACTGAGGCTTCTGATTCTTCCCAGGCTTCACAGAGTGCTGGGAAAGGAGGCAGACAACCTCTGACCTGGTTCTGGCTTCTCTGGATGATCTGTGTATCTCCAGGACTTCCCATCTTGGCAGAAGACTTTCTGGTGTAGGCAGGATGACTAGTGATGTGCAGTCTCAGCACAATGTCACGCTGGCTATGCAGGCAGGAGAGCAGGAAAACATGTCTGGGCAAGCCAGGAAATATATAAGCCTATTCTGGCCTATCAGGCCTACCATGACAGACCACTCCCTGGCCAAATGGGCCACTTAGATTGAAGATAATTGATTTTCTCTCTGGGGACAAAGTATCTTGTGTGGATTATATGGATACAAGCATGTTGCCTTTCTTAGCAGTGAATACCCTTTGATATGGCTTATCACATATGCATTAGGTTGTCCTGTACAAAACACAGTAGGATACATATATGCATAGTGAGCTACACACTATATGCATTATACAGTGTATACAACCATGTTACCATATTACCATATTACTCTATGTAGAGCATAACACAATACAGCGTAGAGCTTTATTGGTCTGAGCTCAATACCTGGTGCTCTTTATTAATCTCCCCACCCCCTTGACTGGTGATGGGTATTGGCTTTTGTGACACTGAAATCAAAGATGCTATGGAGCTCTTCAATTCCTACCCTCCAGATGGAGGTGGATTTCTGTCACAGTGACAGCTATTCCTCAATGTTGAGTTGAGAAAGCATTTGCTCCCTTTCTAAGCACTATGGAATGACTGATTTGCAAATATGATCAGCATCAGCTTCTTCAGTAACCATAAAGGCATTTGCTTTGTCACATATTCCTGCATCCCCACATGAAAATTTAGTTTCTGAAGACAATATTCTTTTGGTGAGTGAAACCATTCAAAATAACTCAGGATCTCGTCATCACTGATGCTGTCATTGGAGCAGCTGAGATCTTGAGTGTGAACCCTTCTGGTGCAACGCCTTTTCCTGTCCTTCTGGGAATTCTGACTTTCAGATTCAGAAGCTGCTGGGGACACATTTCTGTGATGAACTTTCTTTCTCCCACACAGTGCTGCCTCATGGCATACTTTGTGCTGCTTATCTTTGTGCTGCTTGTCATGTGTGCTCTCAGCTGAGGCCGTAGCGTTAGCATCTTTTTGCTGTTTAAAGTTTGTGGCTTTTCCCTGGGATTTCCCTTTTGGATTACAAGGGGATGCTTCACGATTTTTACCTGCCTGTGGCTGGGGTTTGTGGCATGGTGAAGCTTTGTCACTGGACGTAGTCATGGCATGGCTGTCCCAGAATCTGTGGCTTGCAGATGGGCTGGATTCATATGCTGAATCGCAGGGAAGTTTCTCATGCTCTGTGCCTTTAAGTTCCCTGCATGCTGGTTTGCTGGCTTGCACTGCTCAGCAGGGCTTGGCGGATGGGCTGAGCTGGTGGCGTTGGTGTGGGTGACTACATTGCACATGCCAAGGCTAGCAGTGCGAATGTCTCTGGGCTTCAGAAAGCCGATGTCTTTTCCCTCCAAGTTGCTTTGAGCTTTTCGGCACTGCATTTTTACACAGTGCTGCTTGGAGGAGGCAGTGGCTGTGGCTACAGTGGCTGGGTTTGGCAGAATATTTAGGCTATGATGTGCTAAAGCACTGCCCTAAAAAGTCGATGAAAAATGCCTTAGTCATGTTTCTTCTCTCAAGTCTTAGACTCTGAATGATAGACAGTATAGTTTGTTCAATATGTAGGTGGCAAAGCACAGATAGCAAAGAGTGGCTTGCCACTAGAGTTGTGAGGGTGACAGCACTGCAACAGGTTGCTCAGAGAGGTTGTGTCTCCTCCTCTAGAGATCTTCAAAACCTGCCTGGACACATTCCTGTGTAACCTTCCCTAAATGATCCTGCTTTGCAGGAGGGTTGGACTCTACAATCTGTGGAGATCCCTTCCAACCCCTAGCCCTTTATGATTCTATGACACACCTCCAAGAGATGTTTACTGTCAGGGGCTGTGTGTGGCTAGCTACAAATTATTGTGTACCGATATATGTAGTCCGTTTGATTAGTTTGTACCATGTGAAACTGTGCATTGTTTACCCTGCATGGTGAAACTCTGGAGAGCCTCAGCATGGAGTAAATGGCATATCTTTATACAAATGGCCTTCTTGCATGTTTATGGACTTTGAAAAGGTTAAAAAGTGTACCCACTGTGTAAGATTGACAGATGTTCAACCATTTTGATGACCAGGAAGACTGTTTCATTTCATGTCATACAAATCCAGAAAAGATAATCACAAGCTGAAGAAAGTTAAAGGGCATCTAAGTTACAATTGGTATCTATACCCAAAATCACTGCAAGCATGTATAATGTTACTGATGTCTTTAGCAAAAAAAGGGACAGACTTTGTAAGAAATTGAGGGTATAACTTGACATTAAACCCATGGTGGGGCAACTCCGCTTCTCTACCTCTGCATTGAAGAGTCCTTTCTTTCTTTTACCATCTTTGGTTTTAGCTTTGGATCCCAGGCTAACTATACAGCTACAAAGGAACTCTGAGATGTGAACAGTGTTATTGGAGCTTGCATGAAAATCACTCTTCTTTAACAGAGAAAGAGAAGACTGTTAAGAATAATAAAAAAAGAGCCTCTAAAGATCTGATAAAAACAACTGCTATAAAACTTTAAGGCAGAATCTAAGCTCTGGGCAGATGAATGTTTAGACAGATAAGAAGTATGCGAAAAGGCAAGTTCAGCCAGGGAATTCCCTTTACCTTGATATTGATAGCATTGTTGTCAGGAAAAAAAGAACCAACAAACAGTCAAAAGCACAGAGATAAAAATCACATCCTCTCCAAGTTAGAAGGCTACTTCCTTTCAAACTTCTCTAAATAGTCTCTGAAATCAGAATATGATTTAAATTCTTAAAATCCTGTTAATTAGATGGAAAAATTCAATCTGCGTCTTGCAGCAAATGAGCAGAATGCAGTAAGATGTGGAACACTGTCTGGGTGAGAAGGCAGTTAGATAAAATCATAAGTTTTAACCCACAGAAGTCAAATTTCATGACCAGTTTAGCCTGCTGGATTTACTTCTGCAAAGCCTTGTCAACTGATTAGATCATACCAAGAAATGCCTTTCAGTATTATCTTGGCCTTCAAGCTACAGAAACCCAATGGCTCAAAGGATGAAATGTTAAAGTGTGCTAACTGAAACAGGAACTGTGAAAAATCATGAACAGTATTAACAAGAATAAAGAGTTTAAAAGCCAAATGGTTATGTGAAGGAAAACAAACAAACAAACAAAAAACCCAACCCAACCCAAAACAAATCAAAACAGCAGAGAGAAAACCTGACATTTTAGCTGGAGCATCAAAGGCTACCTGATTACACAGGATCAGAGAATAATTTAGATTGGAAAAGACATTTAAGATTGTTGAATACAATCATAAATCTAACACAGCTAAGACCACCATGTTGCTAACTGCCATATCTTTTAAATACCTCCACCACCACTTCCCTGGGCATCCTGTTCCAGCACTTTACAACCTTTTCAGTGATTTTTTTTTTTTCCAATTATTCAATCAAAACCTGCCCTGGTGCAATCTGAAGCCATTTCCTCTTGTCCTATCACTTGTAACTTAGGGGAAGAGACTGATGCTGGCATTCACCTTGCTACAACCTTTTTCCAGATAGTTTTAGGGAGCAATAAGGTCTCCCCTTGGAAGATGAGTGGATTGTTTGGGGTCTTCAGAAATGTTTCGTTCAACAAAACACAAATATTTTATTTCTGTTTTAATTGAAATTATTAAATAATCCTTATAGGGAAAAAAAAAAGAGTAAGTGACCAAGTGATGACTTCCAAATGAATAAACAAAATTTCACAGGCTTTAAAAAAAGACATCATCACACCCTTAAAATTCTACTACTTCCTCTTTATAAATGAATCTAAACTGAGTCAAAGTACCCCAGATAAATAGGACCAAAAATATTCATGTAGACTGACTGATTCCATCACATTTCATATGACCAGCTTCACTTGTAATGCACATTAGATCCAGAAGTTGTCATATACATTGACAGCTTTCAGAAGTGCTATCTTTAAAGGAGATAAAGAATATTTAATTGATTTTGGAAGGCACTGAATACAGCTATATTTCTGTAACAAGCTTATGTCCTTTGCATCTCATATCACAGATACATATACTAAACAGGAGTCTAGTTGTATGCATAAGGAGATATATGCAAAAATGCTGAAAAATATTAATAAAGCCTTTGAATTTTGCATTGTGAGTGGAGTATTCCAGCATCCTTAGTATAATAAGCCTACTATACTGCAGAGACTGATTACCAGGCAGAACTACTTTGAATCACTTAGATACAGTCAACACAGAATGAGAATGCAGTATGGAGTTTCAGTGAAAGATGAAATATAGAGGATATGACTAATTGCACCAAAGATTCAGTGGCACGGCCTAATTTTGTCAGTGTCACATCTATTTGAGAGGAAGCCTCATTCATCAAAAGAGCCACTAGTTTAGAATGAAAAGGGTTTTCCACCTTTTAAAATGCTGCTTTCTATTATTCGGACCCAGGTCAAGTCTCTACCACAGGCTCTTACAAGTCATTAAAGACAGCTTTGTGAAACAATTTGATTCTCATCCGTTTCAGTGAGAAATAGAGAAAAAATAGCATTTAATTTAAAGTTGCCCCTTTATTTTCTGGAGATCTACCTACTTCTACGTAGATGTCATGAGGCCACATTACTGTTATTCCATGGTCACATGTAAGAGAAGTCAAATATAGACCATGAGCTAAAATATTAATTAAAAAATTATATTTAGGGGAGATCAGGAGAAAGAAATTCCTGGGAAAATGCACAGTGCATTGCGCTGCATTCTGACAGAACTGCCTAAAGCGAGGGCAGAAAAGAGATGAATTTACATTCCCTTCAGGCCCACTCCATTTCAACATACATTGAGCAGCAAAAAGGCCCTGAGGTATAAATTAGAGCAACAGCTGTTTCTAGCTGGCAACACCTCATGTTAAGCTGCCTGCAGCCTTCTGTGAAACTCAAGGTACCAGAACAACTTATTTCAGAGATGTTTGAATTCATGTATTACCAGGGAATGTACACCCAAATCCCAGTCCCTTGCAGGTGCTAAATCTGCCCCACCAAACCATCACTAATTTTGTGGTTTTCTTCCTTATTCCCAACCTCCATTGCTCTTTTGAGGTATTTCCTTTTATCAATAGCACTTTCTGCTTTGAGACTCTACTTCATAGCTTTTCACTAGTGATATGGTGTTTGCCTCTAGCCTATTTTTAGCCCCAAGAAAGGGATGCCATCCTCTTGCCTCCTTTGCACCAGTCCCCTTAGAAAGGCTGTCTTAAGTGAAGACACCTTTCACTGCTCAACACAGACAGGATCACTTTTGTTAATTGTTCTGCTAATGGCTAAAGGCTAGGACAGAATTAAATCTCTCTCTCCTAACAATAAGTATTCAAAGGGAGATTTGAACTGAATGCAAGCCTGCTTATCTTCTTTGACAACAAAGAATCAACTACTTTTCTATCAGTAGTCTATTTTGTATAAGTCCTGGATCACAAACATCAGGTAATACCTAAATTAAGCAGCACAACTGCCACCCCTTACCTCTGTCTGGTTTGCTTCTGATCAGTTGCACAAAGATTATTAGAGAAAACTGCAGACTTGCTTAAGCAGAAATCAAGAAGCAAAGTTAAAATTTCTGCATTTCCAACATCAAAGCACTTCTGTGTCTTGTTTATCTGAACACAATCTGCCAGATGTGGGGTGGTGCTATGTCACCCAGAAATACCGTCCTGTGGAAAACCCAGAGAACCCCTCAGGCTTCCCTCTCCCAATTTATTAAAGCTCTTTTACTTATTCACTTCCTAAGCATCCTTTAACCACAATGTCTACTGCATTAGGGTATAATTCTTACTGGCTACCCAAAAGAATTTCATTGTGCTTACCTCAGCTTGGTCTTATGGTTGCTGCAAACTGGCTTCACAGTTCTCTGTGCATGATAGCAGAATCACAGAATATCAGGGACTACAAAGGACCTGAAGAGATCATCTAGTCCAATCCCCCCAGGAGTGCATCCATGATGATAAAAAACAACCTGTTGGTTTCTAACTGAGAGAAAATACCATGTGTTTGTTTTGCTTTTCTAAACCAACATTCTTAATATAGGTTGTCAAGCTAATAGGATGGCTTCTATTTATCATCTGGCCCATAATGTAATTTGTTTATGTCAAGCAAACAACAAATACCTGATTTTTTCCTGCTTGTGTTTTGCTAAGCAAAAACAGCTTAGGAGGATCAACATGACCTCAGCTCTTGCCCTACAGTGTAGTCTGCACTTTGTTGAGTAATGTGAAAGATACGTGTGAAGGAATATCTATGCATGATACTGTGATACTGTGATCTTCCATGGCAAGATATGGATAGTCTGGGGCAATCCATCGTTAATATCAGCTCTGTCAAGGCAAAACCCCTTCAAGAAATTTTTCACATCAGGGTAGACCATATTTTTTTTTCCCCTGCTGCAGTATCTCAGGAATACTCAGACCCTGCATTAAGGCACATTTCATGTAAACATGAGGTAGAATTTTTTCACTGTGAGGGTGACAGAACACTGGAACAGGTTGCCCAGGGGAGCTGTGGAGTCTCCCTCTCTGGAGATATTCAAGACCCACCTGGACGCATTCCTGTTGATCTGGTATAGGTGATCCTGCTCTGGCAGAGGGGTTGGACTGGATGAGCCTTCAAGGCCTCTTCCAACCCCTAACGTTCTGTTATTCTGCAATTAAGGCAGACAAAAGAAAGTAAACTTTCTCCCTTTGAAACTTGACGAAAGGCTGACACTCTATTGGTCTGAGGCCACATGGCCTGGCCAGTCTGAAAACGTAGCTAACCTAGGTCACATTTACAACATCAAGATTTGGATTGCAGTTGTTTTTAGCATAAGATAGAACTTAGTAGGTCCTGAGATGCTGCAGCAATATTACAAGCAGATCTGGAATGACAGCAGATGATGCATTTCAGGACTGGCAGTAATTCAGTGGAAGCCACATATAGCTCACCTCAGAACTGAGATTACAGTATTGAAGTTCCCTGAAGTTCAAAACTGGAGCAGAAAAAGTGCATTGTAGCTTTATTGCTATTAAGGTTTCTTTTCAGGGGAATTAACATTCATACTTGGGTACTCACAGAAATGTTAAAATCAAGGAATGTTTAGAGAGGGGAAGAGTTTGAATACTGGGAGGTAGAGCTCTCATAGGCTTTAATCTTATTCTGAATATTAGAAATTGTACCCAGGAGACAATTGCCTAATGCCTGAGAAGGGTAATATTAATTGCTTCTCCCCAGTTCTAGTTTTCAGAGTGCACCTGAGCACAGTATTTTATAGCGGCAAAAAATCTAAACCTATCTGATCTAGTTTCTGGTTGCTCTCCAAATCACCACCATTAGCAGAAGCTATTAATATCTATGCTGATTCTCCCAGCTTTATTCTTCCTAAAGCCTGAGGCTTTAGCAACACATTGCATAAAACAACACATACAAAATCCAAACACTTCAATCTGATGCATGTGCACATTCACATGCACAGACAAAACATGCTAGAGCAGCCCCAAAAGTCACTGTCAAAAGAAAAGACAAGCAAAGATAATGTAATCAGTGTTTGATATCCTGAAGTAATCAACAAAAAAATCAAGGAGAAGATTAAACATGATACTTGATGAGTAGGCTCCACCATGTCTTGTGGAGACAAGTTTAAGTCTCAGAGCATTTTTAGATGTGAAATTTATGTCCTTCCTTTCTCCCATCTGTCTTGACAATTCTGGGTGGATGAAAATCTCAGTTTAAGAGAAGGGGACGGGCCAGAAAGGACTCATGGCTGGCTCATTGGGCTCTGCTCTTTAAAGTCCCACTTCACCACACGTTTATTTGTGCCTTCTGAAGGCAGAACAGAGATGAAGAACATTCTTTGCTGCTTTGGTCCTCGTTTCTCTGAGGTCGTTCAGCCGAGCACTTCTTTCTGGCTTGCTTTTAAGAGGCTCTCCTTACTGTCATTCAGAATATGTTAACAGCTCCTTTCAGGATAGCTTTGGTGTGTTGTCCCTCCTGCACCTTTTTGAGGTAAATCTGTCTTAATTCATGAACAATGAACCAAAGGGCAGTGGAAATACATGAGCTAGACTTGTTGATTTAAACTACCTTTCCTGCACTCATTTTCCTACTTCTCATCTGTTTCCAGTCTTGACATTGTCCTTCTCTAGTTGATTAACTGCCTGATCCCGGTGCTCAGCTGCTCTTTCACAGCTGTAAACCTCCGAACATCCTGGGGGACACAAGAAAGCTGCCAGGGAGCTGAGTGCACTAATGCTTTAACACATTTTTTTCCCTTCACTGAGCAGCAGACCTTGACCTCGTCTCTATTTGCAGCATCTTTGAGACAGGATCTATTCCCAAATCCATGAAAATCAAAAAATGGGCTTCAGATCAGGTGCTCAGGCTCAGATTGTGAAGTAGATGAATATTACTCTTTCCTATTGATTTTCTCTTGTAACTAGGTACCCATAAGGATCTGAGTTTCTATATCATAATGAGTCCATACGGAAAACAAACCTCACATCTTTATCACAAATAAGTCAGCGCTAATCTTCCCATCAGTTGTCTGTATCAATTTACAGAGTGAGAAATGAAATATTCTGGGCTTTTCTTCTATAAAAAAAAAAAAAAATAGTTTTCATCCTCCTGTTTTTCTTTTTTTTTTTTTTTAATAAGAATTCTGCTTTTGTTTAGTATGCAAATGAATATATACACATGTCTAACTCATGTGCACATCTATATGTATATGCAAATACCCAACTCCTTAATATTGGTGCACGGATCTTTTTCTAAATTGCAGTCATGCTAAACAAAATCCCTCCAGGGCTTTTCTTGCCACTCCTTTTTACATGTTTGACAGTTTCCCAGGGAATTAGTCTTAAGTGAATTATTGGATATGTGTTCTAAATAATTAAATTTGACAATTGTGTGGAAGAAATCACAGACAAAAAGGAACTGAAATATTTGAATGAAAAAAAATAATAGTGGGAAGGTTCTTTTTTTCTTTCTCTCTAAGCTCCTCTATCCATCCCTTTGTATCTCCTAATCCATTAAGAACCATTGCTCATCATGCTGATGTGCAGAATCTCATCTCAGCAGGTACATTTCATTTATTGAAAAATTATTTGAGAACAACTTTATTAAAGATTCAAGATGCCAATACAAGATGACACAGTGCACAGCAGCTTGTAACTTGGAAAGCTTTACAGAATTGAACATCATTCAACAACAGAAAAGGTACAGTGTGAATTACAGAAAGGAATGGTGTTGAGCTGATCCATGGTGAATAAATCAAAAGTGTTCAGTCCCATGGTCAGTAATGAAGACAGAGAGAAAGAAAAAAAATGTGTTTGGGAAAAAGTGGGGAGGAACAGAGAAAGAGGAAAGAAAAATTACTCTAGGGTGTGCAGAGAAAGTTATGGGATTCAGGAGAAAGTGATACCTGGAATGATAGGGGAGTTCTGCTGCCATATGATGTTCTGGTTGATTGGCTACCACAAAAGGAGAAGTGTATCTTATTTAGATTTAGGTATTGGCATCTACTAGCAACAATTTCCAGCTCTGCCTTTGGAGGCCAGATCTCACAGCACTCTGACATGTTTCTCTGACAAAGGACCTGTCCCCCACAGACTCCAAGAAACATTTGCTCAGCTAAAGCTCTTAAGTAAACTCATTGCATAATGCAACAAAGTGCAAACACCAACATCTGAGTATCAGGAAAGAAAACATATGAAGAACAGCTGTGAAGAAAAACAATGAGTAATATTATTTGTAAAGAATATTGTTTATCTGGAGCCAGAACCGAGCACTGGGCAAGCAGATTATCAAATAATACATTTGAAAACACTGAGAACAAATTTATCCACAGCATCAGTAAGGCAAACTGGAACTTTCTGCCTATATCATGGTCGATGTCTTTTAGAAATGCCCTTTAAAAGTAAAAAAAAAACCAAACAAACAAACAAACAAACAAAAACCAACCAAACAACAACAACAAAGAAATATGTCCACAAGAACTGTTTAATTGCCAATTAGAGATTTCTCAAGTTTTTGTTTACTGTCTTCAAATGATGCTGAGCAAAACCAAACCTGACTAATACCATTTTCTGACCTTTTGAAAATAATCATTGTGAAGTATTTTTCTGGAAGATAGAAAGATGGAAGATATGAAGATAGAAAACACTGAAAAATACTAAACAAAACTCAGACTATGTCCACATTTTTTTCCAGAAACAGGGAAATGTTCGATCTGCTTATGCTATTGGCATTTGTGCTCTCCTTTTATACTAGTCAACAGCTTCTGTGTTCCTTGAAGTTTCTAGGAGAGATATTCACAGAATAAAAGAAAGTGTCAGAATACTTCGTGTAGTAAATAAAGTTCTAGCATGCTCAATCACCACCTCCCTTCACCTCAGCAAGACACTCTATAAATCCAAAGATTCCCCAGTGCCATATGAACTTCTAGTGTGTGCCTTTCTAGTGTTTCTGTCACATTTTCCACCATAAATTACAGCTTTTACCTATTGATTTTATTTATTTTCCAAGCAATTTCTCTTACAGGGCCACCATATCTTGCAGATAAGTAAGGAACACTTAACAGAGCAGAGAAAAACATAGGTTAAAGGAGAGAAAGGGATGTAACTGTGGCTCTATGTATGAAGCATGACTCTGTAAACTAAAATATTTGGATCCTTTTGCTGGTTCTGTTTATAAATTCAGTATTTTTGTTTTCACTTGCTCTTGTGTTCAACCTGAAGACCCTTAGTTCAGACATTTTCCCTCAAGTCTTGCATGCAAAGTACAGTAGAGTCTCACATACTTTAGATGCATCCAATAGGAAAATATATTAATACTAAGGTTGATGCTTAACAACTTTATGTGTGTAATATGTGATGGCTGCTGTATTCACCACAAAATATTTCTGCATAAAGTATTTAAAATTCTTTTCTTAGGCTTAGATGTGCTAATGTAGGAGTACTTTTTCCATGACAAGTCCATATCCCATTTGCTAATTGTCATTCAACCTTGTGATGCAAATGCCCAGTCCTACAGAATTGAACCAAGAACATGAAGAAGCTAAATAGCAGAGGCTGCTAACCAGGGACCTATGGCCACAGTCATGCTGAGCACAGGTTTCCATGAGAGAGGTGAACGATTTTGACAGGGCTTTTTACTGCACCCTCAGTTCTCAGTAAAGCAGAAGTGAGTTAGCACAGACACATATCTAAGATGGAAATACAAACAGGCAAGACACTTCACCAATCTGTTTTCAAGGAATTTCTTTTTGAGAACACCTGGGTGAACTCAGGCAATCTGTAAGTTTGGACTCAAGTTCATAACAAAGCATCTGACTTGACTGAATGCAAAAACTTTGGAACTTTTCTGTACTCATGTTCACAGTATCACAGTATCATTGTTAGATACAAAGATAACAAAATGACAAGAGACAACACATTCTCCACTTCTAAATACTCATTAACAGAGATGAGAAAGCAAGGAAGGCTCAGGAGAGAACTCTGTAACGATTTCTAATCTTTTTTGGAGACCTAAAGCAGACTCTTCCAGAGCTAAGCTATACTCAGATAAATCCATCTTTATGTCTGGAAGGTTCCCAATCAGGAAACTTCAGCACTTGATAATATTTAAGACCCTAGTTTTCATCTCAAAGTTCAACTGCTATTTGAACCAGTGCAATGCACCAAAATCTCTTTAAGAGCTTCATCTTTATTAGAAGAAAGAAAAAGAAAAAAAGTGAACACAGCTCTGCTCACTTTACACAGTCCAATAGGTATGACCAATACATTCCTAGCTGCAAGTTCTTTGCTCCTGTCCTCTTCAATATGCAATAGATGGTTTGGGGTGTATTTACAGAAGGAAATCCTAGGAGAGTTGACCTGGGCACAAATAAAAGAGGTTTCTACATTGCACTCATGAAGCAATGGAGCCATGAAGATGCTGAAATAGCAATCTCTAGCTGATGACTGATAGTTTTCTCTTTGCCTGCAGCTAACTGAGCAGGGAAAGTGTTCTGGAACATGAAATTACCTGGAGGAATATCTACTTTGATAACTGGATTGGATGCAAGGGAAAGCTGGAGGATTTACCTTTAACAGGAAAGTAGCCAGTAATCAGTATGTAGATCCATTTCTTCCTCAGACCACACCAAATTCAAAAACTGAACAAACAAACACCAAAAAAGCTCAATGTCACTTCAGTTCCTTTCTAGACTGAAACCCACCCTTGCCTTCCCAGAACAAAGAGGTTCTTTTCTGTGGGAAAGGGAAAAGTTAATTACACGACTCTTGCAATTTAGAAAGCTGTTTATAGGCAGCTGCTTGGCAAAGAACAGACATCTTTCTTTTAATCCAATACATTTAAATATTTAAAGGCCAGCTGCACAGAGCAATGTCCCGGAGTATTGTCACTAGGACGTGGTGACTCATGCACAGCCGAAGGAATATGAATTGAACTTTCTGCCACAAGATGGGGCTCTGCCTGCCCTGTTTCCCCATGCACCATATTTTGTGCTCTGCTGCTTCTCCTGCATGAAAAATCATTGTTTCCTTGGTTATAATGTGTCTTTTTTTCCTTCTTCTTCTTGTTTTGCTGTGCAGAAGCACATTTATTTTCCGTGGCAAGAAAACAACTTTTCTGTCTTGTCCCCAAACAGACACACAAAACTGACAAAGCCTCTAGGATCCCCTTGGCTGAGATAGATGAGCTGTACTTACAGAATTAAAACAAACCCTTTATTGTGAAAGGAAGCAATGCTATAACCAAGCCATCTGTTTCATAGCTTCCTGAAATGGAGAGCATTTGTGCAGGTTTCCTGCTTCTTGTTATGTGAGTGCTTTGCTCCTAACAAGCAGAGAATCGATGACCAGATTCCAATGTTTGCTGCTTGCTGCAAACACAGGCTGAAGTTTGCAGAATTGTGCTGGATATTTACCCAGGAATGAATAATAACCTCATTTTATATCAAAGAAATTATTATTACTGTGGTTGTGCCCAGAGGTTTTCCTCCAATCTTCACAATGACTACTAGTTAACACACGCATATAAAGACAATTTGTTTATGCAGTATCAGGTGGCTGAAAATAGAGCACCATTTCCTTCATGTGGGGGGAAATAGCTCTGAATAGGATTTCTGATTTCTGTCTATCAGGTGCCAAATGCCTCAAACAAAATCTATAGTACCTGCTGATACGTGAAGATGGTCATACCAGAGCTATTTGTCAGCCTCCATTCATATGCTGTTGTAAACCAAATCACTACAATCACTGTAGGAGATGATCACCCAGTCTCAGCACACAGGTAGGGACCTTCCCTCTCCCTCCACAGTGTAATATTCCTAGGACGAACATGTCTAAGAACAATAACATTTGACACCGGCACTGCAGTGAATCACCATGCCCAGACTTTCAAACTAGCAATTTTGTTCCTGCTAAGACAGTATTTTTTTGCTTGGTTGGTTTGTTTTGTTGTTTTTTGTTTTGGTTGGTTTGGTTTTCAGTAGTGGTGGTGGTAGTAGGTATTTTTCTGATGTATTCTTGTTTGTAGGTTGGTGGGGTTTTTTGTTGTGGTGGTTGCTTTTGGGGTATCTCTGTTGTTACTGTTTTACTTTTGTATTATCCCTTTTTTGTTGCTCCCCTTCATGCATAAATCTTGCATCTTCTGCACTTCTCTGTTCACCCCAGTTATAGATGTCCTTAGAACTGCTTCCAAGCAGTACCAGGGTATAAAAAGGCAATCAGAAATACGGCCTTTGGAGGATACCTAGCAAAGTCAGTACTCTGACAGACTGGCAGTCATGCCTGCCAACCTTCCTATACATTATCAAGCACTGCAATGTGGACAAATTGGTTCCTTTCTTGATTTTGCTGCTTTGTTCCTGTGTGTCCTTTACATACTTCTTTATTCATCCTAATGGTAAAACAGAAATGATGGTATTCAGGAAGGCAGTTTAACTGAGTTACAAGCCTTTGAAAGTGTAGACCTCTGACAACCCTCTGCATTTCTCAACTGCTGTGCAGTTACTGATAAATGTTAGCTACAGGAAGGTGACGCTTCATTCAGCAATGCATGTTGCCGTTAACATAAAAAATAGGAACCTCTACATAAGCCCAAATCTCATTTCTTCACTTTCTCATAATTCTTATTTCCACATCTTCTGTTGTTATCATACTTTTGCTGAGCAGATACAAAATACTGCTCATCTTCCAAAAACACCAAAACGAAAGGTATTCACATCAATAAAACAGCCTTCAGCACATGTAAAACTTGGAACTAAAACAATTTTTTTGGGATCAAATCCAGTCCTCTGTGACCTGAGGTTGCCTTCTCATACAAGCTCATTATAAACTTGTCAAGGCTATTTTACATGAGTTAGATCTTTCTCTCCACTAGTCCAATTGGAAGATTGTCCAGAACCTTTCTGTGCTTTGCTGATACAGGAATCTTCTAATTTTAAAGGTAAAACTTATTCATGGCCTTGAGAAAAGGGACTTCGTGTGCCACTCTTTGTGGAACAGGAGAGTGTCAGAGGCTTTGTTCTATAAAAGGGCTCCAAAGTAGTGTAAAGTGACTAGTTAAGCAATGGGCCTACGGGGTGAACGTGTGGGACTCAATACTGCTTAGAAATGATGAAAACCTCTCTTTGCACAGACTGGAAAAACACCATGAGCAATTCCCATCTATATTTCTTAAAATTAGTGGTCTATTCTCAAGTCTTTAGATATAAAAGTAAATGGAAAACACTTTCACCTTTGCTTTAAAACATAGCTTTTGCAATTCATCTTCCTAAGGTTGCTGGGATTTTTAGGGCAGACTGTAAAAGAAGCCTGTGGTGCTGAAGAGAACTGGGCAGCAGAATTCCTTCTGCTGTGCCCCTTGAGTGCACCGAATTTTTAAAGTGTGTTTTGAAGATTGCTGTCACTTTCTTGTCTTCTGAGATGGAAGTCGTTAATTTTTTCTCCCTGAAACTTTCTTTCTGGGAAACTTGTTGCAAATAGAATAGAATAGGATAGAATAGGATAGAATAGAATAGAATAGAATCAACCAGGTTGGAAGAGACCTCCAAGATCATCCAGTCCAACCTAGCACCCAGCCCTATCCAGTCAACTAGACCATAGCACTAAGTGCCTCATCCAGTCTTTTCTTGAACACCTCCAGGGACGGTGACTCCACCACCTCCCTGGGCAGCCCATTCCAATGGCAAATCACTCTCTCTGTGAAGAACTTCCTCCTAACATCCAGCCTGTACTTCCCCCGGCACAACTTGAGGCTCATGACTGTGCCTTGTATGCTTTCTTCAAAAAGACTAAATACCAAGGTAACTGCAAATCAGTACTCCACTTACAGAAGAAGGGAAAATTTAATCCAAGTAGCTCAGGAAAGTGGCCATTGGTAGAGCAAGGTTGGGCTGAAATTTAGAACTAAATGCATAGCAGTACTCAGAAGAAAGGAAATAGTCTTCACAAGAAGAGCCACCTCCCATTCCTCTTGTAGATTATAAATCCCAGCTTTGGTTCTGCTATTTATTGATGAAAGAGAGGGACAGGCAACAAGAGATCAGTGAGGCACATGCTTGAGGTTCCAGGAAAGTGGCTGTTTGCCTTCTGTCAGCTGGGGCTATTTGCACACACTCAGATAGCTTCACCATCCAGTGGTCTAGCTCACTTTGATGGGGAAATACTAGTAATTCAGTCTGCACTGTTCAAGTAGAACAACAGATGCTTTTAAAGAAGAAAATATTTTCATGCTTCTTTTACTCCAGAGTTCACTTTTCCTCTTCTCAGAATTTATTTATTTCCTTTGTACTACTTTTTCTGCACAGTCATTTCCAGACTAGTCATTAATTATTTGGTTTAGAAACTGTTACTTAATGAAGATAAACGATTCTGCGATCTCTGAAATATAAAGCCATTTGCACAGCAGCAAATGGTGGGTCAGTCTGGTGGGTCTGCATCCAGTTCAGAGCACTCAGCCAGATGTTTCCAGCACAAGTTCTGTCACTAGAATTGTCACTAACCACCAGCTTCATTAGTAGCTTCTCTAAACCCAAGCCAGCTACCGACATGCCACAGAAGGAAAATTTCCCTTAGAGATTATTTTTGCCAACATGGTTTAAAAATGCATTTAAGAAGGGAAAATGTAAGAAACAGCTGTCTATACTGCTCAACAGGCAAAAAGATAGTTAATAAAAGCATGGTTTACTATCAGCAGTCAGTGCATGAGGACATGTGCTTTCAGACAGAAGTTGACTATGTATCTCGGTATGGCTGAAAGGAGGTTGGGAGAAAGGGCTTCTTGTTTTCCAGGTAACAGTGATGGCCCAACCACCATGAGGGGATTCTCTAAGTAGGTGCTGCCATAAGAACAAAGTTCTCATGATGTGTAAGGATTGAAAGGAAAATCAAAGCCAAAGCAAATCATCTCAGGAAATTCACAGTGGAACAATGGCAGGATTTTTTTAAAATGTGAATATTTTCAGATAGTCTTAAATATTACAACAAAATGAAGTCAAAATATTTTATTTCCTTCCATTACTCTCTTACCTGCCTCACAAACAATTTTGCTGATGTTTTAGATTAAGCAAAACTGATAGCCTCAGCTACAGGAAGAGTCCAACATAACGAAAAGTTAGCAAAACGATTGCAAGCAAGCCCATAAAGCTGAAGTTTCAAGGAATCTTATCTCCAGATAGTCCTGCCAACTAGGTTTGCATGTCCTTCTCATGTATTCTTACTATTCTGTTTTGTACTTTCAATGTATTTTTTTCCTCTATTATTCTCTTTTTGAATAATACTAAACTTGGACCTTTTCTTCTTTCTCTCCCTGTCTCTTCTAAATAGAAGCAAACCTTACAATCAATGAAATACATATTTAGTTTTCCACTTAATGATGTCTAAGAGTGGACTTGAAACTCAAAATATAATCATTTGTTGGATTCTGGCTAAATCACAGGATCACAGGATGTTAGTGGTTGGAAGAGATCTCTGCAGATCATCAAGTCCAACCCCACTGCCAGAGCAGGACCATAATCTAGTGCAGGTCACACAGGAACACATCCAGAAGGTCTTGAAAGTCTTCAGAGGAGAGTCCACAACCTCTCTGGGGAGCCTGTTCCAGTGCTCTGTGACCCTTATAGTAAAGAATTTCTTCTTCACATTGAGGTGGAACTTCCTGTGCTGTAGTTTACTTCCATTACCCCTTGCCTTATCACAGGGCATGAGTGAGCAGAGGCTGTCCTTATCTCTTCCTTCTTGACTCCCAGCCCTCAGATATTTATAAACATTGATTAGCTCCCTTCTCAGTCTTCTCTTCTCCAGACTAAAAAGCCCCAAGTCTCTCAGCCTTTCCTCATAACGCAGTGCTCCATTCACTTAATCATCCTTGTAGCCCTCTGTTGGATTTTCACAAGTAGATCCCTGTCCATCTTGAGCTGGGAAGCCCAGAACTTGATGCAATACTCCAGGTGAGGTCTTCACTATGGCAGAGTAGAGGAGGAGGAGAACCTCCCTTAATCTGCTGGACACACTCTTCTTAATGCACCCCAATATCCCATTTGCCTTTGTGGATGGATTTCTTGCTGACAGAGGACAGGATTTGATAAACAGGAGCAACCCATGCTGTGAAGAGTGTCCTTGAGCCCTTCCTGGAGGCAGGAACTAAAGCGATGAAACAAACCCCTACGTCCAGCTGCAAGGGGCAGGATCTGCTGACCACAGGAGGCTGACCCTACAATTGTTTGGATAAGCCTTGGACCTATCTCTGTCTTACACACAGCCTTGGGCCTATCTGTGTCTTCCAAATGTATCAATCTTAAAGTAAGTTAGCTGTGCACGCCTCTTGCAAGTTAGCATATAAGTCACTGTATCACTGCAAAAAATGGGAGCACGACTTTAATCACATTGGTATGGCATTGTGACTCTGCCTGCCTTCCCACCAACAGGCCTTCTCAGCTACCAGGGCACATTGCTGTCCCATGGAGAGCTTGTTGTCCACCAGGACTTCTAAGTCCTTCTCCATGGGGCTGTGCTCCAGCAGGTCACCTCCCAGCAATCTGATAAGAAGGGACATTTGGGCCTTCCCTCAGATAGCTGGTGTTGTATATGACAAGTACAAATCTATAAACTTGCATGTGGCAAATAGCTGGCTGTATGATTCTCTGTGACTTCCTGCATTGGCTCATATGCCAAAAGGTTAGTAAAACAGAGGGTTAGAGATGTGCATTGTTGTTTGAGGTAGTTAAGAAAGGTACACAAGTGATCATCATTAGCAGTTCATAACACAGCAATGAAAACATGATTGCAGCTTAGCCTCGACTTTTATCTGATAGGGCCACTAGGACAGGACTGCATGCTGTATGACAAGAGGTTTGTAATGATTTACAGGGTTTTCCTTAATTGCACAATCACTTGTTTGTTCCAGCTAATTGAGTTCCCCTTCCTGTAATTACTCTTTGTAGTTCTTTCTGCCACTGTGTTATGAGCTTAACTTTTCCTACAGCCACTTTAGCTCAGTTACCACCCAGGACTTTTTTGCCTCATTCAACTGAATTAGCATCACCTCTGGAGCAGTTCATCAGGAATAATGGGTTTACTTCCCCAATAACATTGTGCAGGCCTCTCTGAAGAGTGTGGAGGGATTGGAAAGGAAAATATAGCTTTTTTCTTCTAGGTGTAGTACGTGTGAAGTCTTGATCTTTATTTCAGAAATCACTGTCACACCCATGGCCTGAATACAGTTCAAACCATCACCCACCACTTCCTTGACTTCTAAATGTCTATTTCTGTCACAAAGGAAAAAAAACATCCCATATCTAATGGAATCAGATATTACTAAGAGAAGTCTTTATTTATATATGTGACTACAAAACTAAGCAAGAAATATTTCACGAGAATATGAAAATGAATATGTAAAACTGAAAAGGCTGTGATACCAGGATGAATGGAAGGGATGACAGCTCTGGAGGATGTCTCATGAGCTACTGAAATCTGTATTGCTTCCATCACTCATGAAATGTTAACTGCTTCTAGTTGTCTGCTGTGATTTATTTTAAAACCATTTTAATGCTGTTTTATGTTAACAAATACTGTATTTACATAAGTAACTGGTCTAACTTATTTGTGAAAGTCTTTTCTGTGCTATTGGAAGTCATGAGCCTTTCCTCTGTGTTTGTTTACACATACAGCAAGAGACATCTACTTAAGCTTTCCAGTGTGAAAAAAAAATAAATGCCTTTAGAACTTGTTTACTATGTATTTTTACTCCACACTTATTTGTATGAGCTCAAAATTATTTCATGCACATTTGGAGGTTTTTTTATGTTTCCATTTTCAGTATTGCCAGATGCATACTATTAATGAAGATTTCTACTTCATACACATTGATACTTCTGGTACTTCAGCTTTTAGGATAAGCAGATGGAGGCTGACTAGATTTCACCAAGCTATATAGCATAAAAGGCAGGACATAAGTTATGTAGTATGAAACAATGTGCTAAACTGATCCTCATTTTCAGCTTCTCTCTTACCACAAAAGACCAAATATCAAAAATATACATTTTATGTCAATGCTTTCTTGTCTTTTATAGTCTTGAACAATAAATCAGCAGGCAGTGGAATTTCATTACTGTACTGGAGTTTTATCCCATGTAGACACAGGTAATTGTCATCATCAATTCTCTACACTACTATGCTTTCTGCTTAAATCAAGCGAGGATTAAAAACTCTTCACAAATTCACCTATTCAACATATGGATTATCTGGATTAAACTGATGCACAGAACAGTTGCCATTTTGATTTGGCATCCAACTGGAAAATTGGACAGTAATAATTGCATATAGTTGATAAACAGTGTGTTTGACACAGTTTTGTCAGTATGACAAAGAAAAACAGTATGACAGAGAAAAACACCTCTTATGCTAACCTGAGAGCTTCATTTCAAATAGCACAACTATGTTGTGTTTCATTTCAACTATGTCATGGCTTTCAGCTCTGATTTAACTTTCTATGTGGTTCAGCTTAAACATCTCAAAAAATAATTACATCATTCTGAAACAAAACACTGACAACCTAAAACATAAAAACTATTATTTTTAGCAAATGTCAGCACTAGAATTCAAAATCTTTGTAACATTTCCATTTATTTACCTAGCAAACCTATTCGTTAAGTGTAATTTTACTTTATATATGTGCACAAACCTCTCAAAATACTCTAACTTCTCTAAACAAAATTCACAATGAAATGAAGAAGGAAAAGCAAACAGACAAGCAAACAAAAAACCCCAAGAGTAGAGGCTTTTTTAAAAATAAGCTCTTCTTCATTGTTCATTCTGTTTGGTGGGCCAAGTGAACTTGGAAAAGATGGTGCATGTCCTGTACCAAACAAATGAGTCCTAGCCCTCACACTTCTAAAAAAGCAAGCAGTTGTTACAGAAGGCTAAAATAGGCCTAAACATGTCCTGGCTTGCCCAGACATGTTTTCCCTGTTCTCCCTCCTTCTGCTGTTGAAGGAAGCAACTGTGGGAAAGGAATATAAAGGCCCGGTGCCTTCCAGTCTCCTTCTCTCCTTCCAAACTTGTAAACAGGATACCCTCGTGTGTTTATACATTTGTTTGTCTTCTGTCCTAAAAAGGTAAAAGTAAGCCCTGACTTTACCTAATTTAGTTAAGTTTGGCAATCGGTCATTCTGATTGGCTAATTTGTGGCCAAAGAAAGATTAGTCTCAGGCTTTTATCTCTTGATAAAAAGAGATGAGCAGGTAAACACAACATGCTCTGCCTTATCATGCTTCTGGCATTGCTTCTGCCTTCCATGCTTCTGCCTCATTGCTCTCTGCTGTTGCGTCCTGCCATACTCTACCTGCTACATAATAACCCAATACTTTGAGTTTGTATACCTGAGAACTGCCTTGCCTCAAGTTTACCAGGGAATAGGCATTAAATACCTTAATGTGATAGGCTCACTTAGCCAGTGCAACACTGTGCCCATCTGCACAACTGCAAGACATCCTGCCTGCACCTCTGCAAGCTTCCGTGCCAAGTCTGGAGTCAAAGATGAACCAGGATTAGGTCAGAGATGATCTGCCTCTCTTGAAGCACCCTGTTAGAGCCTGGGAAGATTTAGTTGCCTCAACATTTATCAAGACAGAGACAGAACTCCCTTCAAGTGTTTGGGTACTGTCTGGAAACTATAGCTGAGCTCCGGGAGCCCAGAGATATTATTTTTGTGAGTGAATACTCAAAAATCTCTTTGAAAAAGTCTGTAAAACTCTAATTGAATCCAAATGCCTTCTGCCTTAAGCAGAAAGGAGCTTCTCAACTCTCTCTAGTGGGCAAGCGGTATAATTGACCGCAAGAACCTCTTTCCAGATGTAATGGTTTAATGTTTGTTGTATACTGCTAGTTATTCCTTAAGTGTTCTAGATCGTCTATTTTTCCTTTGTGTATTTTACCTTTCCTTCTCATGACTATTGCAAAGAACCTATTATTAAAAATACTGGTCAATGGTGACAGTCCTATATTAATTTGAAAAATAAATCTCACACAGTACCTGCCATCACAAAAGCAAATAAGGCAAAGATCATTGTCCAGAGTGCTGTGTAGTTACTGGAGTGCCTAACTGTGAGGTTTTGGAAATTTTTTTTTTTTTTTTTTTTTTTTTTTTGGTGCAGTGTTTAATTGTTGATGAAAAAAGGCTTGAATTTGAAAGAAAAATAAAAATTGACTATGTACCAGATTCTCTTCCAGTAAGTTTAATTTCCTAATTATTTGTCAGCTTCTTCCTGAAAGCTGCCAAGGTGTGACTCATTTTTGTTAAGCACTGTGCCATCCAACACTGTTCATCAATATCTTTCAGCCATTCATTCCTCTCAGCCAGTGTCCCTTTTAAGCAGAACTCAGAGCACTGGATTCAGTTGCTTTAGCTCTAGTGAAAAGCAAGCTCACATAACATATGCTGAAAAGTGTATAACCTTTCTCAAAGAGCTAGTTAGAGGACTCAGATGGAGTCCCTTGCTATAGAAGTGAGTGGTCCTGTTGAGTCTTATAGATCCTGTAGATCCATACTGAGTCAACATACAAAGACTGCTATTAGGGATACCTCTTTTGAGTCTCTTTCAGAGACTTTAAAAAGAAGACTTTTTTTTTTTTAATTTATGTAATTAAAAGGTTTATGCCTTTTTTTTTTTTTTTTTTTTTTTTTTGAGAATAATGTGCTCTAAACTTCAGATTCAAATGCTTTAAGTTAAACAAAAGGAATTATGTACTTCTTATAAGTACAATTAATAATAATGTACNTAGTCTACTCTGCCATAATAGCTGCAGTGAAAAAAAAAATAAAAGAAATAAAAGCAAGCCCTGTTGTAGAAATTGCTCAAATTTCTGTCATGGCTGATGTCTTCTTTTTCCAAGATAAGGGCTTCAGGACTAGATGGAAGGTTGCTAATTCTCTTGGTAAATTCTGGATTAAAACAAGTTTTCTAAATATAAAAGTATTTATTATTATTATTGTTTCCATAAAGGCAATGTACAAAGAGAGAGGAACTGAAAAATCGGTGGTTCAAAAATACTAAGACAAAATTGGCACTGTTCACTGAGGCTGCTACATTATAAATGCTCATGAAATGCACTATTTAGAATCCTAACAACCCCTGTAAAGGCAGCACATTTATTTTTAGAAAATTGTTAGGAACAATTGCTTGGTTCTCCTTATAAACAGCAGCAGCCACAAGTAGAAATTAGCTGCTGTGTAAACACAGTTGGGAGGTGTACGTGTCAGTGTTAGAGGGAATGAGCTCTATTGCATGGCAGATAAATATCAGCCAACAAACCACTTTTTTCTCTGCTTCAGCAAATCCTACAGGAAGTGCTCCATTAGCTGATGTACTCTGAGGATAGTCCTTGCAAACACAGTGCCGAAGCCCTGAACAGTAAATCTGGGTTGTGGTTATCTTATGGTTGCATGTTCACAGACCATCAAAATCACAGTACCTACTAGAGCCACTCTGTCTAGCAGCAGCACGTCTTTAGACAGGCTAAGTCTAAAGGCTTCATTTCAAATAGACATCGCCCAGGAGGTCTTCAAGTACTGCTCTCGATGTGATGGGGAAATTCAAGTGTTTACACCACAGGATCACAGGATGTTAGAAAGGACCCAAATAGATCCTCAAGTCCAAGCCCTCTGCCAGAGCAGGACTATGCAATCTAGTTCAGGTCACAGAGAAACACATCCAGACAGGCCTTGGAAGTCTACAGAGGAGATTCCACAACCCCCCGGGCAGCCTGTTCCAGTGCTCTGTGACCCTTGCAGTAAAGAAGCTCCCCCTTGTGTTGACGTGGAACCTCCTATGCTGCAGATTATATCCATTGTTCTTTGTTATACTACAGAGAGCAAGTGAGAAGAGAAAACTACTCACCAAGCACCAAAAAGTAGTGGGTAAATTACATGCCTACATTATGCGGAGTAGAATTAATTTTGAATTATTGCCATTTAATCAGTTATAAAGTTAGCTTGGGGTCATTTCCATTACCTTCCCTAAATTCACCCCGTTGTTTAAACTCAGAAACAATGCACACTTCTCTTCAGTACAGATGTGTTCTGGATCACCAAGTTTTCATAACGGCCTCTTTCCAGCTTCAAGAAGACTTTTTCTAGGAGCTATTGCTTATACACAGTATTTCTAGGGACTTTTTACCCTTAAGGAAAACGACATCTTTCCAATGCATTTGATTGAATCCATACTGAATTGAATCTTATTTGCAAATTTGGACTGTGTTGCATACAAAGCTCTTTGCCATTGGGACCATGGCCCTTTCCTCAAGGTTTTCTGAAGTGCATTCTACTTTGAAAAAGAAACCACTTTAACTAGGATTTAAATGCATATCTGAATAAGTAAAATTATTCTCAGCCTTGCAAAGCTGTGAGGCTGTGATGTGTGGAGGCTATATGAAAAACTTTGTATTGATCATCAGAACAATTTTTTTAATAGTGAAGCTTTTTTGTTTATTTAATCATCTCCTAAGCAAAGAGGGCAGGGGAAATCATCTCAGGAAGAGAAAATCTAATCTCTGGGAAAACAAAAGCAAAACCAAACCAAACCAAACCAAAACTCCAATCAACTAAAATGCTGTTTCAAAAATTTCACTTTAAACCTGAAAAATGTAAATCACAAATCTTGTCCCAAAATAGTCATATCAAAGTGCATTCTGTCAGGGACCACTTAAAAGGTTCATACTGAAAATAATAAAATATTCATTTAGATGTTGACATAAAAAAAAAAACCACTTGCCTAAAATTAGCTTAATGTTTAAATACAAAGGCACTTCAAATTGGGACACTTTTTCTTCCTTTTATGAGTGTCAAAGCAATTTTTTTTTTGACAACATTGGCCCATTTTTTGGCTTAAAAATTAATCAAAACAGTTTTCTGCCAAAACTGCACTTTAAATAAAGTTACATTTTAAAATTGAAAAATCCTTGGAGATTGTTCCTCCGTGTTCCTCCTTGACAATGAAGCAGCTTGGGCAAACACATTTTAGTGAACAAAATCATGAAATGTATACCAAGATGGGAAAGTAATTCATGACTGTCAGAAACATCTAATCCTAAATATGGACTGAAGTGTCACTTTTCCTCATCGGGCTGTTTTAAGGGTAAACATATTGCAAACATGTTCAAATGACTTTTTGATGTGGAAACAGATAAACAGATGGATCAAATCCAAAAGTAATTTTTCTGTGGTCTATGAACTCTTTGTGATCTATGGTTATATCCGTGACACCCCTGCTGGGAGCCTGAAGGAATACCAGGTCATACATGTACATGTAGTTTGTGAAAGAGACATGGCGAGATTGGATCCTACTTAGTCAGGACCTGAGCATTCAACAGCAGTTGAAAATCACTATATTAAGCTGCTGCTGGAAATTTCTAACTGGAGAGTCTCAGAGCATGTTTTTTTTCCCTCACTGATGTTTTCTGAACCTTCTTTCATTATTTGCATGTGAACTGGTATTTTCTTGTGTAAATACAAACATTTTGTTCCACATTGCTGCCAATTAAGGCATTCCCTCTCTGTTTTATTTTTCCAGAAGCTGAAGATAAATATTAATTACCTTTGGAAACTTGACTGTCATTTTCCTGCCAAGAGTCTGAAATGAACATCTTTGCACCCGCAATGCCCAGTCCTTTAGTAAATGGAGACTCAATGGGCTTTACCAGTTAGGAAGAATAAAACTGTCTCGCACCCACACCATATGTTTGCTTGTCAGAATTGTCCTATACCCCACTTTTTCAAGGAGATGCTCCAACTGAAAAGGGGTAGCTTGCAACCTCATGGATATCTGGAAGACAAATGCTTCCTAAATCTCTCAAAGCAATCACAAACCTGTAGTTCATTTTTAGAGTCATGCAGCTAAGGAAGGATGCTCTTGGGCCCTTTGCTCATCCTGCAGTCCAATACAATTCCTGTGATTAATAAAAAGCAGCATAAAAGCATAGGTTGTTGCCTGCCCGAATCCATTAACCCTGTGTGAAGGTCTACTACAGAATCAAGGGCTTTCCATGTAAATTTCTGTTCTCCCAGAAGCTGTATATTTTCCTTCATTATGATCACCCACATCTGCTTTTAATCAGGCCCTCTAGAGCTTCATTGGGAAGTTTGATTGCTGATTAGAGTGTGAAGCTTGCCCAGATTTCTCTGTTTAGTTTTCCTTAAAGGCTCACTTGGAGGGTGAATGTCTTTTTGTACAATGTATGGTTGCAAAGGGAATTAGAAATTATGAGTTTGGGAGCATTCTTTGTTACGAAATTTCCATCCAGTCTGGCACAGATTAACAAAGATGTATTATTTTAGAGTCATGTGCTTTGGAGGTAGTTGCCACCCTGCTCATGTTTCAGGGGCCAACACTTTGCCAGTAATTCTTCCTACAACTGAGGGCATACAGAGCCCACAGGAGGGCACACTGTTTCTGTCAGAGAAAGGGAGTAGCCAGCTTTCAGAAGGGTGGTTTATGGGAGATTCTGCCACAAGGCACTAGCTTCACATGTTTAACAGAGCTGGATGCTCCAAGATGGACCATAGTTTGCATCTTGGTCTTCCCTGTGTGTAACCAAGGGGAGATTTTACATCTTTTCTCTAAAGAATAAGTGGTGTTTTGTGGGGAAACTTGATATTTCTGATCCAGCAAAGCTGAGCTTCTCTACAACTATCATAAAGACTGTTGGTGAAGCATTGTCTGACATCATTCATCTAAGAGAGGTCAGCTATAGCTATATTGAGAAAAACATCTAGTAATAGTGAAGAAAGCAAAAGAACTGGACAATGAGTTTGTACAGAAGAAGGAAAATGTTTTTATGCTTCAAGTTTCTTGCAGGCTGACTTGTGGAAAGACATATTTATAAACTACAGACTTTTCTCTCCTTTGGAGAATTAATTCCTACCTACCAGAAAATTGCCAGCAGGTTCAAGCAGTAGCTGGCAAAGCCAGCCATGTATGCAACAACTTAGCAGCAGCCTGTGCAATAATGCACAAATCTTAATGGAAAAGCTGAGCAGCTGCCAAAGAAAACAGCCTGAGGGAAGGGGGAACACGCTGATGTTCAGAACACCTGAATCATGAGCTTGCAGAGCAAAACTGCTTTGAAGCTCTTTATTGTCTGGTTTCAGGCACAGAGTTATTAAAGGGGGTAAGCAGTCCATAGCCCTACAGGCACTGGCATGTAATGCATATTTATTCCTGTGTCATGGCTATGTAGCAACATGGTCTTGTTAAATTCACATAATCGCAGAACTATTAAGGTTGAAAAAGACCTCTAAGATCATCAAGTCCAGCCCAACCCCATGCCCATTAAACCATGTCCGAAATGCCATGTCCATGTGTTTTTTTAACACCTCCAGGGATGGTGACTCCACCATCTCCCTGGCCAGCCTGTTCCAAAAAAAGTCTTCCTAATATCTAACCTAAACCTCCTCTGATGCAACTCAAGGCCATTTTCTCATGTCATGTTCACCAGTTTCCCATACACATAGCAGTATTCACACATAGAGTCATTAGTCACAATTGTCTTCTACATTCTCGCTTTAAAGCTTAGGATCTTAAAGCACCAAACTGTTCACAAATAGCTGCTGACAATGAACTGAGACAACAGAGGCACAACTGTTCAAGAGGTGCAATGTTTTGTAGTCCATGGCTCTCCCAGCTTCACCAGTTGCTATGTGGGCTCAGCACCCCAAAAAACCTAGAAATACTTCTCCTCGTATACTCAGAAAATGAGGAACACAGAAAGAGCCCAACTGTGTGACTTACCTGAAATCATTCTGGGCCTAAGTCAGGACAACATCAGCGTGTCTTCATCCCAAGACTATCGTTTCTGTTTCTTGAGCTCCTTGAGTTGTTCTTTAGAGCCTCTCAGGTGCTGCCAAAAAGCATCTTGCATGCACACATGAATCAGAGGTTTTCTCCATGCTTTTCACACTAGCATGAACCAAGAGTGTGGCCTTAATTTTATTTATTTTCTGCTCTTGCCTGTTTTTTTTTTTTTTTTGTTAATTTGCTTGTTTAGATCAGGACTTCCTTTTTTCACCATGGCCTTTTCTTTCTTCTTCAGTCTTAGTCACCCAATTGTGTCTGTCTTCTGTGATTTCCTTCCCCTGGTGGTAGTGGTTTTGGTGTTTATTTTCTGTTGCTTTGTTAGACTTTATGTCCAGACCATACTTCCAGTTCATTAGAGTAATTTCCTTCCAATTGCCTTAACATCTCTTGCAATATTTTTCAAGAGCCAGACATATGTAAATGAGTGGTATACATGACTGCCAGTATAACATCCTGAATTGAAAATGGCTCAGGAGCAAAACAGTATGAAGAGTTCACAGAATCACAGCATCACAGGATGTTAGGGGTTGGAAAGGACCTCCACAGATCATCGAGCTCAACTTCCCTGCCAGAGCAGGACTGTAGAATCTAGCTCAGATGGTGCAGGAATACATCCCGAGCGGTCTGCTTTTGTGGGCAGATGTCAGGGTTTTGTCAAGAAAAAAACTCCTGGCTATCCCAGAATATTGTAACATTGGCATTTATTCTGCTTTCCAGTATCATATTTAAAGCAGTGCCTGGACGATATCTCTCTCTTCTCCTCCCTTCACTCCTCTCTCTGAGAAGAGCAGTGTCCCTGCTTACCTCACTCTGCGTGGGGCAGACAGCTCCTAGCTGGCAGGGAACTGTGAGATGCATCATGAGGCCTGCTGAGGCCTTGTAGGCCTGAGGTGGGGAATGCGGTTGTGGCCTACTCTCAGGCCTGCCGGTATTGGGAGGAGTGGAGAATTCTAGAAGGTTTTAGTCTGATAGGCTTGGCTTAGTTTGTGGATGTATTCATTCTACCTTATAACCATCCATACATGTGTACCTGTTAATAGAATCTCCCATTTACACTTCCAGTGTATTTTCGTTTTTACTCCCTAAAAAGAGTAACAGTCATTTCTGTCTTCCAGTCCTGGGTATCTCATGGCCCTGAACTGGGACACATAATCAGTGAAAAATTGAATTTAATAATTATTATAGCCTTAGGGTAACTTTTTTGGTCTCGTTTCCCCTCTCTACTTTCCCTTAGCTTCTATGGCATTTGCCATTTTGTTTCACAGAATCGCAGAATGTCAGGGGCTGGAAGGAACCTCAAGAACTCATCCAGTCCAGCCCCACTGCAGAGCAGGATCACCTATAGCAGATCACACAGGAACGTGTCCAGGCAGGTTTTGAGTATCTCCAGAGATACTCAAACTCCCCTGGCCAGCCTGTTCCACTGTTCTGTCACTCATGTTTACATGAAACTCATGTTTCATGTTTACCTCCTCATGTTTGCATGAAACTTCCTCTGCCTCAACTTCCACCCATTGCCCCTTGTCCTGTCATTGGGCATCTATGAGCACAGCCTGGCTCCAGCCTCCTGGCACTCACCCGTTACATATTTATAAAGATGGATGAAGTCATCTCTCCATTTCCTCTTCTCCAAGCAGCAGAGCCCCAGCTCCCTCAGTCTCTCCTCACAGAGAGATGTTCCATTCCCTTAATCATCTTTGTGGCTCTGCGCTGGACTCTCTCAAGCAGTTCTATCCTTCTGTTGTGCCCCTTGGTCCCAGACACAAACCTCTCATTGTATAACATGGTTGTCAGTGAAGTTAGGTTTTGGTCCTGCTTGAAGACAAATCTGGAGATTTTATTTTCAGATCCTCTATCTTGCCTGAAACCTTCTTAGGCTTATCTTTCTGAGTACTTGAACATGAGATATTTAGATTTTAGAACACAGCCCTGTCCTTTGCAGCCTCAGGGTTTATTCATAAGGTTTCTTATTGTCATCATCTGAACCAAGCAGCTCTTTACTTTTGACCTTTTCCCATGAGCCACTTAATTTCAGTCAGACTTCTATATTGGTGTAACAAGCAAATAAACAAAAACTCCAGGTCTTGCCTTCACAGAGTACAGCTCACACTTCCAGGGGACAGGTGGTGCTGCTCCTGTAAATGTAAATATTCCTTACCTTTATCATTATTACTCAGAAAAAAAAATGCTTCCTATGTTAGAATAGTTAACAAGCCTACTGGAAGGTGTTAGTTTTGATTACAATGTGACATGACTGATCTATTGTGACAGCAGCTAAAATTAAGTGTCCAGCTGACCTTGAAAGTCAGTCTGTGGTTCAGCAGTATTTACATTTTTTTTCCTGAGCAGAATCTTTCCACCTCTCTCACCAAGTGTAATGACTTCAGCTTTGTAAAAGCTCCTCCAGACTAACCTGATGTCAGCAAAATCACTTGTTCTCTGTACTAAAGATGAGGTCTCTTTATGCATTCTTGCTTGAGCAGCTGGTATTAGTATGTCCATGATCTTGAGAATCTTCTGTGTCTTCACTGGAGTTCTTGCTGACTAAACTAAACCAAGCTATTGAGCTTTAATATAGCTTGTTGAGGTCCGCAGACTATCACAAGCAGAAGCCACTAGTTGGTTCAGTGTGTGGTGGGTGTCCTGCCTCCACAATCTATGGGAGTGATCGCATGACCAAACCCCTTGAGACTAGAGTTCTTTTTTATTACATCCCAGATCCTGACTTCTGCCAGTATGCAAAATCAAAACCAGACATTTTACATTGAAAAGCAATCCTGGTGGTGAGATTGCGTGGCAACCATCTTCCATCTCAAGGTGATAACAAATGCTCTCTTGTTAGGTGAGATCTTGACCCTTAAAGTATGTCCTCTGAGATAAAAAAAGATCCTGTCAAAGATTCATATATAAAAAGACACTCATATGTCCAATGGAGAGGTTTTTGGAGGGAAGATGACATTTTGGAAGAAATACTTTTTTTTTTTGTCTTTCCAACACAGATTTTATTTGATCAATTACTACAGAACATTGAGAAATGGGTCATATAACAGCTCTGGATAAATTTTCTTTTCCATCTGGAGTCATCAGTAGATCAGTATATTATACACCTATTCTTTCCACTTTCACATAAAGTCAGAAGAAAATCTTGCCAAGAGACAACCATATTTAACACTTTCTGTCAGTCACCATATGCTGGACTTCAGACTTTCAGAAATGGCTTGAAGCAACGAAGCAATCAAGACTATCCAGCTTCAAACTGACAGGAAGTTTTGGCATGAAATACATCCTGAAGTACATTCAAGTGTCCCAGTGGTTTTTGTACTTCAAAAGAGCATCTTGCCATGGCACCATGGTTGGAATTTTCTTCTTTTATAGAGGGACATAAGTGTCAGGGGGAAAGGCATAACTTATGGTCTATAGTGGTGATTTACTTACACTGCTGGAATATATGGACATGACCATTTTTGAACCATGAGGCAGAAACCTGTAGAAGCAAATATATCTTTCCAGGAGAATATTCTCATTTCTAGCTGATTTTATAATTTTATTCTTGATTTTGATCTATTTTGAAAAGAACAAGCTCAGAAAAGCAAAGTTATCAACTGCTTGCTAAATCATCTCCATCATTCAGTCTATTTTAATTCACACGCAGGCACTGCACACCCAGATTTGCACTTTGAAAAACCTGCTCTCTTATTCTGGATGACAGAAAGATACTCCAGAGGTTACAAAAAGGAAAGAGTCCAGGGAGTTAATTTCTTCTGTGGCTAAAGTACAAGAGTCAATCATCAGTTTTAGGATTTTTTTTCATTAATATGAAAAAAACCCAAACCAAACCAACCAAACAAAAAAAAAAAAACAAAAAACAAACACTTTTTTTTTTTCCATTAACAAGTCTTAATAGTCTGTGTTGGTTTGGGTGTTACCTGCCTCCCCCCCCCGTTATGAAATGACCCAGATTAGACTCAGCCGAACTGGAAATTAAGGAATGAAGCTACATTTACAGCTTAGCACAATATACAAGCAGATATTTACAATATCTACGGCTATATAAATAAATATACAAGTCAAAAAGTAATACAGATACACAACACCCCTCCCAGAAACCAGAATCCCCAGGAGGAACTCCCAACCACCCTTCCACCGTCTTTCAACCGCTCTACCTTATCCAAGACTTTGCCTTACGTGCAACGTGAGTTTGGAGGATTGGCCAGGGGGGTTAGAAAGCAGAAGGATTAGTTACACAGAGAACAAGTCAAGGAGAGAAGTACAGACACCAACTGCAACAGAGAGCCACTGCAACTGTATTATCTATGTTTATGTTCTTGTTTTTATACATCTCAGCAAGCCTATGAGTGAAGTAGACATCACCATTATTTCCTTTTCACAGCCTATAATCTAATTCTTCTCACCAAAATATTCCAGCTAGTCTCAAACTAGCACATTGTGTAAGGTTGTGTATTGTAAATTACTTTTCATCTAAACCTTCAATGGAAAATAATATTGTTTGTTGTGATTCTCCATAAATATGCCCAGAGTGCTGTCAATACCACTCTGCTTAAGCAATTCCAGATATAGTTGCTAATTACCTTAATGCCTTATTACTGCCTCTCTCAAAGCACTATGGATCTCAGGTTTCCTCTCAGTGTCATTGGTAGTTCTGACAATCGAAGTGATTTCCTGTGTTCTCTGCCTTTAACAGCTTACCTCAAAGTTTGCTCATGTCTTCACTAAAGGCACTTGTAATGAGATCAGGGAACCACAAGTGGGAAGGTCAAATGTACAATAAAAAGAAGTTAGGTGGTATCACCCACTTCTAAAACATGAGTCTGCTGAGTTTTGACATTCTGAATAGTTTAGGTCTTTACAGCAATGCCCAGCAACAGAACTGTCTCTTTTGCATAAACACTTATCGATACATGAGATTAATGCATTAGCATTAGTGATGGAAGAAGACACAACAGTTCAGAGGCAGACATTCATGGCAAAGTCTTCTGGTTTAAGAGTCACGATGGCATGATGCAAACTTTGCTGAAATCAGTTTAAATTATACAATTTTCTGTCCTGAGCATCATCTCTGTTTCCTGCTTTCACACTATAGGCTTTTAATACTACAAAGGTTAAATGTCATCAGAATCTAAGACTCTGATAAGTCTTAAGTTTTCCAGTCTAAACACAAGATTGATTTTATTTGTGAAGTTCCAGACCCAGACAGCAATTTAATCTGTAAGCCTGTGTCTTGGGCATTAAAATACCTGCATATGGAGCAGAAGAACAATTATTTTCTGTAGCCATTAGTGCTGCTAAAATTCTTTTACTTATCTAGATGTTACCCCACAATTGTTGATTGTCTCCCATAATTTAGTCCTCCCAAGGCTCACTTGCTCTATCATTACCTGAACTTCTTGCATGTTTAGCTTGAAAACTGTATAAGCCCACACACAGATAAGAAGTGGAGAAGATAAGTAGGGTTATTTTTGAGGAACTTTTTTTTTTTTTTCAATGACTCTTCCTGGCTGTAAGAAATACATGTTCTGAACTCAGAAAAGGTAACACCACCTCATTATGATGCACAGCCAGTAAATCTGATTAAAATGTATAAAACAAACTAAAAAATCAAGCTGTTTTTTCCCTAGGTTTGTGAATCATTCAAAAACTCCTTCCCACTCCCTCATTTACCTATGGATGAATATTGATCTCAATTGGTATTTGTTTCCCAAAATTATCACTGGTGTGGATTTGGCCCAAAAAACTTTGTTTCTTTTCCATGACTTAGGTTTTCTTTTCCCCTCAAAGAAAGAAGCCAATAAAGAATAAGTAATGAATAGCAAATGCAAACTTGGTGCAAATTCATGAAGCCTGGGAATCACAAGCATACATTTCCATTACTACCTATCAGCTATTTTAATATAACAAGTAAGCAAAGACTGTGCTCCCACAAGATAGCAGCAAATTACACTTGAGGTGTTGGTTCAAAAACATGCTAGTGAATCCATTTGTTCGTTAGTCAGACAGTTTTATTAAGTTCTGCTTGAGATGAGGGGAGTTTTAGTTGAATATATTTTCATATCTTTTTTTCCTAAGGGATGCATGCCATATAAGGATTAAGACTTCAGCTTATTGTACACATCCTTCTACACTCAAGAGGAATAGGTAATGTCTGTGCCTCTCCTTCTGACAGGCTGTAGGTTCAGCTTGCCAAAACTAGGGCTGTGCCTCATGCCTTCTGTCCACACGGCTGCCATATGAATCACCAGGCTAAGTAACTCACTGAAATACCTGATGTGGTCAGGAAAGTCCTGAAGAGACCACATTCTGAAATGTAAAGCTGAAAGGACTACTGTAAGAGTTTATCTCAAGCAGAAGGAAGAAAAATCACTGCTTCTGTAACCAGCACTGTCTAAATGCTAGAAATCAGAGCCCAGTTACACCAGTCTAGAGATCTGAGATCTGAGGCCAGGAAAGGTATTTCCCTTGAATTAAGTTGGCAATAGCAACCTAATTTCTTAGTGTCTTTCACCTGTCTCCGAAGTGTGGGATGTAGCCTGCTTCCAAAGGTGATGAGAGCTTTGCAAATTAATATATTTTCTGTTAAGATGGGAATCATACACCCTTGCAATGATCTTCTTTTCTCTTCCCGTGACATGTGACACATGGGATGTATCCAAGCTGCGTACTAAGACTTAGTTACATACTACATGCTATAAATCTTACCCATGATGTCTCTTTATATAAGATCTATATTCAGAAATCTGTTATGACTTAGAGAATTGGTTAGCAGTTTGATGAAGGGGGTATGGGTGTTTTTTGTCTCCCACCCAATGCTCACTATTCAAGGTGTAGTGGTTTAAGTGTCCCCCGCCCCCTCACACTTTTATAAATTACCCAGACTAGACTCAGTTGGTTCTGGAAATTTGAATGAAGCTTATATTTACAGCTGGCACAATTTACAAGCAGATATTTACAGTATATACAAATATATACATAAATATACAAGGTTAAAAAAAAAGTAATACAAACACAATTCCACTCCCAGAAACCTGAGTCCCCAGGAGGGGCTCTCAACCCCCCTCACCTTCCCCTACCCCTCTCAACCTTACCCCAGTCCCAAGGAAGAATGGAGGTTTGGCCAAAAGGGTTAAAAAGCAAGGTGAAGCAGCCAAGCAAAAGGAGGGTGAGGTTAGAAAGCAAGAAGGAGTCCAGCCAGCAGCCTCAGCTTCTCCCCAGCAGGCAAAGCTCCCAGCGAAGAGAAGAAGCAAGTGCCCTAATCATTGTTTTGCCTTTCTTCTTTACACATCCCAGCAAGACTGTGAGGGAAGTAGACCTCACCATTGTTTTCATTTTACAGCCTATCATCTAATTCTTCTCACCAAAACATGCTAGCTAGGCTCAAACTAGCACACAAGGAGACACTTAGATCTGAATACACAGCTCAGTACCATCTTGCCTTCGAATTCCTTGTGTATATGTGTATGAATATAGTGCCTGGGGATGACAAACTTCATGCACAGTGATTTCAGATGTCAATGCTATCTAACCTCTGCTGGAGTTATTTCTGCCATGCCATACAGAAGAACCATAGTTGGCACATGCTAGACACACCAATTATTACCAAAAAAACATATTGTAGATGCATGGTAAATCTAAGTCTTATTTTACTTTTAAATGCATATATTTCCCAGCCTTTGGCAAATACAACCCCCTGAGTATAGCTGACTTAAATTTTCTACAGTCTCACAGATGCTAAATTCATCAGTGTAGGGCATCTTTCTGGTGCCTTCACTTCCAAACCAGATGCAAATGTGAAAAGTGGAGCTGCCTTCAAACTGTACTTCACTTTACTTACTCAAACGTAACCCTTTCCTGGGAATTATGCAGTACTCCAAGTGATTGAATAGAGGGAGGAAGGGAGATTAGGCCTGTGATGTTCAACTAACAATTCTTAATTATAACATCTTTTTGTTTCATAGGAGACATTACTACTTTAAGACAAAAAATAGTCAATTTGACAGCTCTTGCTCACTCTGCTGCACACAGAAGGTTGCTTAGCAACCCCAGGATGTGGGAGAGGGGAGGTTGAGGACTCAGGCACAGGAAGAGGAGTCCATAACTTCTCTGGATGCCAAGCAAACTGAGCCACTGCTGATGACAGAAATCCAAGTGCATTATGTATCTTGCTGCCTGGAGGGGATCCACAATACTGTTATATGGTCAGCATAAAACCTACCTGTGACAAGCATGTAGCTCTTTAAAAGATCCAGTGAGACAATTTGTCCTTCTAGCTAATGTTAATTCTGTGCCTTTAATGAGAAAGTGCCTCGAGTGGTAGCAACAATGAGGTTTAATCCTCATCCTAAAGGTTTTAAATACTTTGTGCTTAAGAGGAAAGAGTGTTCAGTAAAGGCAGCTGCTTCCCAGAGAGTGAAGGGAGAGCTTTGATGGAAAGGAATTCTGCATTTTGCTTGAAGTTTATAGGGTAAAGTGAACCTGTTTGGAAGTTTGAAATCTGAGATGGTTTGCAGCATAAATTCCTCTACTACCTACTACAAAGAAAAAAGTTACCCCTGAAGGAAGGGATGGAATGCTGGGGACACCCTGTATGATTCTGGTTGATCAGAACTTAAATGAGATCAGACCTGTGTCATCTGGCTGGAATCCTTCTTCCTTTGAATACACTGATTTTTCTCTAGAAACTCCTTCTGCCCATCACCTGTCCTTTCCTGATTAGTGATACTTTAGGATGAATTGTCTTTATTTGCCACTGCCAAACTCAGTAATTTCTCCCAGAAACTCCTTGCAAGCTAGAGTGGATCTGAGGCCTACATAAAAGCAGTGTAAGAGTTTTGGCCATAGACTTTGCTGCCTGGTTTCATGGTCTGCATTGACACTTAGGTTTGTATAGTGATAAAGCTTTCTATTATTTTTCTCAAAAGTCAGATCTGGTACTTAGAGACTCTGCATTCACTTTATATTTCTGCCTTAGGTGCCTCTGAGATAACTTAGCTACCATCCCTGTGCTTCATTATCAAAGCAAGATGCAAGTGTTTTTCATCCAAGTTTAGATTAGTCCTTTCTCTAACAAGGACCTCCCCTACACACCAAATGAAGAACTGTCATTGTCTCAGGTCAGAAGGAAACTCTGGCACAACAAAATATCACCTCTGTCTGAAACCCCCAGATGCAACTGTCATGAAACTGATAAGAGTTATTCTGAAAGTGGAGGAAAAAATAGAGGAAAGTCCTCAGATAATTCTTTACTCAGGTGTAAGAGCAGGAATAAAAAAGTTTGTAGAGCCATCTTGCAAAAGGTTTTGCTGTTGTTTCCACTGCCAGCATGCAGAACTTTTCACAAAGCATCAGATTTTGGAGTATTCTTTGCATTTTACCCTGTATGCCATCAGATGTCACTGGCATTTTCTGTACTGATGTTCCTGGTCACTGCAGATCAACAACTTTCAAGAGACACTCCATGGTAAGGGGCACAGGTTTAGACTCAGCTGGGACACTGGCATTTCTCTTACCCTCAGAAATCTTTCTCTCTCTCCTGCTCCCTGGGGCTGAGGTATCAGCTCCTTCTTCACTGTAGGACATATTATGATCTTATATGTTTGTATTTAAATCAAAGACGAACTCCATCCTAATGCAGACTAGCATCTGCTTTTATGTTTTTCTTGGACAATGAGCTAGCAGGATAAATGGAGATGCTGATGACACAGTTATGTATGGTCTTACAGCCATATAGGAAGAAAATGAAGGAGAGTTAGTCTTTATTTTCTAACAATAAAAGTTCAACTGCTCTTCAATTACTCTGTTGTTTCCCTTGCTGTGTCCATGGACTATAAAAGCCTTTCTTCTTCAGGTCCTTCTAACCTGATGTAGCAACATGGCATACCTCTACACAGATCAGCTTATCTGTCTTGGAGAAAGTTGCTTTCTGGAGTACTCCAAAACCTTCTTTTCAACACTATTGATTGTTGATGGTCTTGACATTTAAAGAGGAACCAAAGAATACATCTAACATAACTACAGTGTACTCACAGGTCCATGCTCATATCTTCTGTTCTGAGGTTTCATCAGGTCTGTGATAATATTTTTAGAGTGTTTAAGGTCATTCTGATCAGGACTTGGTATGTATCCAGAGAGCAAACTCAAGAGACCATGTGCTAAGGTAACTCAGCAGTTTCAAGATCAGTGCTTTTGCACAAAGAAATGAGAAGCTGCCAGTGCACATATGGCTGTTAGTCTACAGCAGTACAGAGCAAAACAGCTGCTCTAATCCATCCTGCATTATTCTGCAGTGTGAGTGGTTGGGCACTGAATTATGATAGGTTATCATAATTCAGGTGAAGGGGGAAATTAAGCTTCTAGCTGGTGACCTGTGGCTTTTTAAAACATACTGACATGACCATGTCCTGTATTGGAGATGTACAGAACATCTACTGTATTTATCACTTCTTTCCCCCCTCTTACAAAGCCAAACTGTTTTTCAGGCTTATTCCTGTTTTCCCCCACCAAATCTTGACTTTCTATTAGGTACCATAAAGCACTGAAATTATTCTCAAGTACTGCAGGATATGAAGGATGAGTCCCACTGTGCTGCTGCTCAAAGAACAATGCATCACCTGTCTTAGCTGAGATAAACTAGATTATAACTTAGATATCAGTCTCCTCAGCACATATCTCTTGTACCGTTGACAGCAATGCTTCACACAAAGAAGATAATGTCTACCCACCTATAGCAACATGCTTTTGTCCTTGACCTTTTGGAATCATATATCACACCTTCTGCATGCCAAAACATCAGACAAATAGGGTGAGTCTTGTGGTCCCAAGGAGTGGAGGGTACAAGAAGAGATGATGCGCATCTTAGCCAGGACAGAGTAAGATACTAAACTACATACAGTGTCAAGCTGTCAGCCAGCTCATGCACAAAGTTGATGCTTACTTTATTTTAGCAAGGCAGATGCTATTTGCTGAATGTTTCAACAACACTACAGGGTTGACAATCAACCATATTGACTTACAGGAGAAAACCAAAGAGATCAGGATGGTGTCCAAAAGGGTATGTAACTGTTGTCTTCTGCAGGAGAATATTAGAATTGTCTAGCTTCTTGTTATAAACATTACTATGTTCCTCTTTAATCACTACATGTAGCCTTTCACATTCATATTTGTAAATATGAATAAAAATTGCTATAATATTAATGAACTTATGATTAAAGCCAATGGACAGCCTGAAGAGAACCATATCAGGTTAATCTGTTACTGTGTTTGGTGTAACAATCTTTATCTTGGAAAAGTAGGTACCCACCTCTCTAGGTTATCTGGGAACAGCAAAATTGCTCCTACCACCCTGATAAAGCTCTGGAAAGCCACATTAGCTGATGCTAGTGTCAAGTGAAGCACTGAGATCTGTGGGGTGGAAGCCTCTGCTGAAAACCAGTGAGGAGACAGAATCTGTATCCTCTCGTTACATTTACCATGTTGTCAGGAGCAGCATACATTAATTAATCAATTAAGCATGCTTTTCCATGACTCTCTTATTAGCTATCTACTCTAATTCTATCTCTTGAATTTTATTTCCCTTTTCTGTAGCAACCTGGACCCAGCCTCTTAAGTGTGTTGATAGCATAACTTAACCTTGTCCTCACTACTAAGAAGCTTCTAACTGGCTCCATTAGCTGTGCAGAACTGCATCTTCCACAATTTAACTGATCTGTCCTAGAAATTTATCTGCAATGGAGTAAAAATATGAAGGAGATTTTGTGATTTACTCTAGCTGGTACAATCACTAGGGTCATAAGCAGCCTATATTCTTCTTCTTCTGGCCTTCTTTATAGTGTTTCCCTCCATTTCTGAATCTGTGAATACAGATGCGAACGTTGGAAGGTCTTTCATATTCTCTCTAGCTCAACTTCACAAAACCACAATTAGTCCAAATATTTTTTCTGTTTTGAAAATAAATAAGTAAATGTGTCACAACTCATTTAACATTGTAGAGCTTATCTCTGATGTAGGCTAACCAGTCTACCCTAATAACAGCCAGATTTGCCTTCTAGAAAACACTGGTGATCATGGGATTTGCAATGCTCCTCCTGGCTCTTAATGGATTTCTCATACTTAAAGATTTACAAAACCACTTCACATGTTACTCTTGTTTTTCATGTGCCTCTTAAAGCATATTCCCAATGTCCTGCTGCAGAAACTTCTTTTTTCTAAAACAGCCTAAGGCCATTCTCAACGTTTCCAGTTACCCCAGAGTGCTGAACACAATCAGCTACTAAAGCTGTTTCTTTCCACCTTCTCCAAACTCACCTTCCTACTTGTTTTCACTGTTCAGTATTCCCAGGAGGTTTACAAACCCATTTGCAGCAATTAGATAAAATTACTTACATCTGCTCAGCAACACACTGCATTTTTATCTGCAGCAATTGACATTTTCCCCAAAAAATCCATTTTAAATAAAAAAGAAATCTGAGACGTTTTGCCCTTTTTGCCCTCTTTCTGTTCTCCTCTGATTCCACTTATTGTTTGTGGCCTATCACCCAGCAGCTATTTTTCATATATGAGAACCAGGAGGGCATTTTCTTGTCAGCTCACCAGCTTTTGTGTGAGTACAAACATGTTAAACTGAGTCTAATGGTGACTGTGGGCAACATCCACTATGGTTGTAGGCATGGCACAATTTCATTACAACTGCACACTCTGCAAGAAAAATACCGAGGTGCTGGAGGAGGTGTAAAGAAGAACTAAGCTGGCCTGTATCAGGAACAGTGTGGCCAGTAGGAGGGGGGGGGTTATTCTTCCCCTGTACTCGACACTGGTCAGGCCACACCTTGAGTACTAAGTCCAGTTCTGGGCTCCTCAACTCAAGAGAGATGTTGAAGTGCTGGAAGGTGTCCAGAGAAGGACAACAAAGCTGGTGAAGGGCCTGGAACACAAACCCTATGAGGAGAGGCTGAGGGAGCTGGGGTTGTCTAGCCTGGAGAAGAGGAGGCTGAGGGCAGACCTCATTGCTGTCTACAACTACCTGAAGGGAGGTTGTAGCCAGGTGGGGGTTGGTCTTTTCTCCCAGGCAACTAGCAACAGGACAAGAGGACACAGTCTCAAGTTGTGCCAAGGGAAGTATAGGCTGGATGTTAGGAGGAAGTTCTTCCCAGAGAGAGTGATTTGCCCTTGGAATGGGCTGCCCAGGGTGGTGGTGGAGTCACTGTCCCTGGCGGTGTTCAGGAAAAGCCTGGATGAGGCACTTATTGCCATGGTCTAGTTGACTGGATAGGGCTGGGTGATAGACTGGACTGGATGATGTTGGAGGTCTCTTCCAACCTGATTGATTCTATTCTATTCTATTCTAAGCTAGTGAAGAGGCCAGAGAATAAGTCTTATGAAGAGCAGCTGACGGAACTGGGACTGTTTAGTTTGAGGAAGAGGAGGTTGAAGGGAGACCTTATCATCCTCTACAACTACCTGAAAGGACAATATAGAGAGATGGGTACCCATTTTTTGTCACAGGTAATTAGTGACAGAACTTGAGAGAATTGTCTTAAGGTGCAACAGGGTAGGTTTAAGCTAGACATTAGGAAAACATCTTTCACTGAAAAGAATAATCTAGCACTGGAATGGCCTGCCCAGGGAGGTGATTGAGTCACTCTCCCTGAGTGTGTTTAAAGATTGTTTAGATGTGGTGCTCAGTGAGAGGGTTTAGTGGTGAACTTGGTAGCATAGGATTAATGGTTGGGCCTGATGTTCTCAAGGGTCTTTTCCAACCTGAGTGATTCTATGATTCACAGTTGTGATTTTAGCACCAACATAAAATAGAACAATTCATGCCCACATGGGTGAACAGGATGACTCTATAGCATGGAGAGGGTGTGCTTCTTCAGTGCCAGATTTCTTTTCTAGTGTCAGAGCACTAGAAGTTCAAGAGTAGTTGAGAAACATAATACCTGAAGTTGTAGGTAGCAAAAAAATGATACAACAAATAATAACAAACTATGTTTCCCAGATAAACCAGTTAGACTGAAAGCATACACATGCAATTAAGTGTCTACATAAAGTTAATAATCACTAAATCTTCCACTGCAAGTCACCATACTCCACTAAACCCAGCAGCAGCTTCCAGAAGGCAGAATCTTGAAATAGCAGAAGAACACCTCGTAAACTGTAACACATTTTTCACCATAACAACCACTACTTAATCAAGAAGTACTTTTAGTCCCATTTACTAAATGAGGGACTCTATAGACCAATTCCTCCATTTGCCTAATGTCATATAAATATCTGGATGCTGAGACAAACTAAACTTGGCTCTCTCATATCCCAGACTTCTAAAACAACCACTGATCTGAACCTCTTGTTACAAATAAAGGGGTGCAGGTGGGAAATTAATAAAAGTAGACATTAATTATTAATTTTAAAATCCTGTCATCAGTGTAACTTATATACAAATTAGTAAGATATTATTTACAGGTATATTGCTCAATTGCACAATATGTCTCAGGATACAGAAATGGGTACAAATAAACCAGCATTTGGAAAATAATTGAATCCAAAAGCAGTACATTGCCCCTACTAAGAAGAAAAGGTATTCCCCAGAGACTTAGGCAGATCCCAAACATACTCACAATGGTGGTTCCAGTTGTGAGAAGTTCTCTTGGTATCTCTGTTTCTTGAGAAATCCTTCTGGAACTGCGATGTGTGGTCCATATGTGTAGGGGGCAGAAACCCCCAGGAAGAGCCAGTGTGCTCTCTAGCAGATGCATTTTATAGCAGCTCATTGCCCAAGTGTCCTGTGTTGTGAATATCACAGTTCATATTCCACATGCCAAAAAAGAGCAGAAAACTAATCAGCATCAGGTTCCGCATTGTCCAGGCTTGTGCTGGCCATGGAGTTTGCCCCTAATATCTGACTTGGGTGACATGGCTGACATGGCCTTGAAGGGGGGTAGGCATCTTTCTCCTTCCTCCTTTTCCCACTCTTCTGATCTTCATCTCCATCTCAACTCCACAGGTAGGAGAGAGGTTTTGGATACATTGCTGCTCCTCTTTTCAGCCACTGTTGTGGGAGGCCTGATAGGCCAAAAATGGGCTTATCCATGTCCTGGCTTGTCCAGTCCTGTTTTTCTGCTCTCCCTCCTTCTGTTTTGGGAAGAAGCAATCGTGGGAAAGAAGACAAAGAACCTGGAGCCACTGAGTCTAAGGACTCTGGCCTGCCCAGACTTGTGTTGCTCCTGTGGTAACCAAGGTACACACACTTAGCTTATGCAAATTTGGGTAAAACAAGCCTATGGTTTCACCTAATATGGCCAGGCTTGGATAACTGCCACTCTGATTGGCTATTCTGAGTCCAAGGGCCCGTTAGTCTCGACTACATTGATAAAAGGAGATACGCAGGTAAACACAACATGCTCTGCTGTTGTACTTGTGCTTGCATGCCTGCTGCTGCCTGCTGCTACTGCTGCCTCTGTGCATCCTGAATTGCCCGGACACTGCCTGCCTCGAGTTTAGCAGGAACAGGCTCCAAATGCCTCCACGTGATTGGCCTGCATAGCCAGCATGACATCATGCTAAGACCACATTGCAAGACATCCTGACTACACCTGAAAGTCTCTTGCCAAGACAGGAAGTCCTGGATACACAGATCATCCAGAGGGCCAGGTCAGAGATTGTCTGCCTCCTTTCCCCAGAAGCCTGGGAAGAATCAGAAGTCTCAGTGGCTGACAAGACAGTGACAGAATTCCCTGAAAGCATTTGGGTACTGTTTGAATCTTTAGCTAGCCTCACGAGTTGGGAGGTGATGTTTTATGAGTAAGTACTTAAAGCCTCTTGTGATTCTGCTATTGCCTTCTGCCATAAGCCAAAAGGAGATCCTTGAGTCCATCCAGTTCAATTAATGTTTATATATTTTGTGAGTTATTTCCAGGTCTAGTTATTATCCATATAAAGTTTCCATGACTGTGCAAAGAACCAACTATTATTAAAATTAGTGTTCAGGGGTGGCAAGAGTTCTGAATATCAATTAATAAACAATATTAATTTTGGAAAAAATAATCTCACATTAATTTATTACCCCTTCATAATAGCCATTCATTGGCAAATAGTTGAGACATTATCTCTGCAGTATGTTTCTACTGGATTTTGTCCTGGTTTGAGCTGGAACAGCACCAGATGGAGGACAGAATGTATTTTACCCCACACTGAAACACTCACACAGAACTGGAAATTAAATAGAAATAATATTTACAAATGTAAACAAAGTACAAAAGGTATTAAGGCAAAAAGGACATGTATACAAAAGACAAAATGAGCAATGGCCTCTCCTAGGCCAAGACTTCAAGAGTAGGCATTGCTACACTGCAAAAATCAATTTCTCACCAGCTAGACCTTAGTCCCACATAGCTGGAAGCGAAACCAGCAAAGAGCCAAGACACCTGGAGCCAAGCTAACAGGGAGCTAACTGAACATTTGACTTCTTATGTAGGGACAATACAGGATATAGAATGGATTAAACACATTACAATATCCTGTGTCTTCCCTTTATGACTTTCTAGTCCCTTGAGGGATTTTCTTCTTTGTGATTTTACATTTAATCCCTAAACTACAACAGATTGTATACAATAAAACCTCCAGGATGATATGAAATAAGTGTCCACACCAGCATCTTCTATCTCCTTCTCTTTTCCTTTCCCTGTAATCTTTTACAGCTCTTCCCATCTTGTGCTAGAAGAACGCCAGCATCTTCTATCTCCTTCTCTTTTCCTTTCCCTGTAATCTGTTACAGCTCTTCCCATCTTGTGCTAGAAGAATAGGTGTGTTAAAACTGCACATGTTCAGTCCTAAGCAGAAAATGGTAGCATTTCTGACCTTGAATTTGCATTTCCTGCTGTTTGTGAATCATAACTGACTGCTGCTGCTTCTGGCATCAGATGCAGCAGGACTTTGTGCCCAGGTTGACAATGACAATGTAAAAAAGACTAATACTTTAGGGATTTTCCCCTAGACTCTCTTCAGTCTGAGAGCTTTCTTATGCACTACATCCCTACATATTCATTCACATTACAGCTTTCTTACCCGTTAAAAAACCCCAGAATTTATAAACTTCCTTTCTAGGCTAACAAGGACTTTCTTGTCGTGGAGGGGAGCAATTAACTAATGCGAGAGAATATTTATAAATATATATATATATTAAACTTCAATATTTTCAACTCTCGCCACCCCCAACCACTGAACTTATAATATTAATATTTATTTGTACACGGTTATGAAGACATTAAGGGTATAATCACAAATGGCTAATAACTATAATACAATGACTAGCATAGGACTATTAACAGAGTTTTCCCCGTGGCTACTGCCGCTTGGGGTCTATATACTGTTTGCCCAGCAGAGTGGGCTGAAAGTTTTCTGCTCTGTGGCAGGCACAATAGGAATTAAAGAGATATTTACTCACTATTTTGACTAATTATAAATCACCCTCCGGGCTACGCCACAGCCTCTGTAAAGTGTCCAACTCCTTAGGGTCTTCGCCCGTGGACTCCAAGGCTGGAATACTCCCGGCTTCAGGGGTGATAGCCTCTCACCCGTAGCTGCTGGGTCCCTCCGGCGGCTGCGTCCAGGGAGCTCGTAGGCAGCACTTGCAGGTGCAGATGTGCAGACGAATAGGTCTGCTCCTGGTATCTCGTGGCTGTGGCACACACCAGGGAATAAGGCAATGGGCGTGCAGAGGGATGCACGGCTGCACGGGGAGTCTGAGCTCCGTAAAGGCAGGCTTGAGTGCATGCACCGGCGAGCGAAAGAGGAACGCTGCCACGTGAGGGCACCTCTATTTATTGACTGTGGGCCGAGATCGATGGTCTCATTGGCCACCAATAACCAATCAGGCTTGCAGTCAGCCAACCTTGCCATAATAGGCAAGGAGCCACAGGCCTGGGCTTTCCAAACATGGGGCTCACATGGGCCTAGCACCTGGCAAGCGTGAGCTGAGCATGTGGGGGCTTACACAACCTAAAGCCTGGGCAGGCCAGACTCCACGTGGCTCCAGGCCTGTTGTGCCCCCTCTGTGCTGGCCATATGCTCACCCCTGACTAAAAGCAGGAAAAACATGTCCAGGCAGAGCAGGGCATATGCAGGTCTGATTTCGGGCCTATGGGCCCTCCATGACATTTCTTTACACAGGGAGGGCATCAAATCTTCTATTGAGATACAGGTATATTATAGCTACAATATATCTCATATCTATTGAAAAACCCAGACAAACAAACCCCTCAAAATATGTTCCTCTCTTAGTACAAATAACAGAAAAATATTCTGTTTGTCTGGTTTCAATTTACTGCCAAAACTCACATACTTCTTTTGGTTCCCATTTCCACTAATGCATATATCTCTTATTTCTTTCAAGATTTGTCCCACCTATTTTGTTTAGTATTATATACACAATTTACTCATTTACTCCAGGAAATGGTAACGAGGGGGGATCTTGGCAGTAGAGCAACTGCCAGGAGCAGACATAGGCAGTTTTTGGAGCGGACATAAGACTATTTCAGGTTATTCCTGCAGTTGAAGGCCATCTTTTTGATAAATTTAGTAATGATTTTCTTTCAAAGCCAGGCCAGTAAGACCTACAGCAAGATTAGATTTTTTCAAGAGCATTTAAAAGATCTGATCTTCTGATACTAATCATAGTAATTTTGGGACCTTGTATATGACTTATTCCATGTGCCTAATAGAGTGTAGGAAGTTGTTATTGACTTAGGTGGGAAATAATGATCTTTTGTTAGGCCATCTGAGAAATCTCTCCATAAATAACTTTTTATATATATATTTTTTTTATTTTTAATCCATTTTTGGTGTTACCTAAATAGATCTGGTGTTTGCCTACAGAGGTGATAGATACTACAGAGACAAAATACATGCCATAAACATTTACTACAAAGAAAACTCCAATTAAAACTCTGTAATATAATCATCAGTTAGGCCCTTAATTATTGTTATTGAGCCTTGCAGCCATAATAAGCTTTCTTTTATTTCCTCCATCCCCTTCAACACTTTTAATATTTTCCTTTGATGTTTCTCTTCTGTGTAGCATCTAACAGCAAACAATTACAAAAACTCTTCTCTGGCTGTCACAAATAAATAAAATAAATCCTAAGGGTGTATACCCAGAAACAGAGAACTGTAAGTAGCTTAAAAATTAATTTTCAAATATTAGNATCTCTTATTTCTTTCAAGATTTGTCCCACCTATTTTGTTTAGTATTATATACACAATTTACTCATTTACTTCAGGAAATGGTAACGAGGGGGGATCTTGGCAGTAGAGCAACTGCCAGGAGCAGACATAGGCAGTTTTTGGAGCGGACATAAGACTATTTCAGGTTATTCCTGCAGTTGAAGGCCATCTTTTTGATAAATTTAGTAATGATTTTCTTTCAAAGCCAGGCCAGTAAGACCTACAGCAAGATTAGATTTTTTCAAGAGCATTTAAAAGATCTGATCTTCTGATACTAATCATAGTAATTTTGGGACCTTGTATATGACTTATTCCATGTGCCTAATAGAGTGTAGGAAGTTGTTATTGACTTAGGTGGGAAATAATGATCTTTTGTTAGGCCATCTGAGAAATGTCTCCATAAATAACTTTTTATATATATTTTTTTTTTATTTTTAATCCATTTTTGGTGTTACCTAAATAGATCTGGTGTTTGCCTACAGAGGTGATAGGTACTACAGAGACAAAATACATGCCATAAACATTTACTACAAAGAAAACTCCAATTAAAACTCTGTAATATAATCATCAGTTAGGCCCTTAATTATTGTTATTGAGCCTTGCAGCCATAATAAGCTTTCTTTTATTTCCTCCATCCCCTTCAACACTTTTAATATTTTCCTTTGATGTTTCTCTTCTGTGTAGCATCTAACAGCAAACAATTACAAAAACTCTTCTCTGGCTGTCACAAAGAAATAAAATAAATCCTAAGGGTGTATACCCAGAAACAGAGAACTGTAAGTAGCTTAAAAATTAATTTTCAAATATTAGATTCCCTAGGTACAACCTTGACTTGGAAATAGAAGTCAAGTTACTGAGGGGTGGTTTGGAGTGTTGAATTTGGTTTTAGTTGTGCTTGAATTTGTTTATGCTGCTTTTGGGCTCTTTCACTTAATCCCTCTGGGAGCTGAACTGGCATTCTGTATATTCAAAATAAATGTAATAAAAACAATTTAGCACCTTTCCCTTGTGTCTGAATTTATTATTTCCTACTCATAGGAGAGAATAAATAAATTAAATTTATTTATTTACTTTATTCATATGCTTACATACATATAACCTACAAGAAGGATTTCCTAAGCTAGAAGCAGAATTTTCTCTCTAACAGGAGGAACCATTTTCTCAGAAATTAGGATTTGCTGAATTAAGTTCTGGATGGTATTGTATTCAAAAGACAGCAATAATTGCCTATGTAATTTCTCTGTTTTCAGTACCATCACACACTCCTACCTGTTAACATTGTGGATTTTAGGGAAATCAAAGCTGAGAGCTGCTGTGGGGAGAAGAATCATCAATTACTGAGGGAAAGAGTTCACAGATTCTGTATTAAGAATTGAATCTTAACCTATCCATACTTGCTACTGATTTGTACCTTTAGTAGATGAAATGTCAACTGAAAGTCTTCTCCTTCTTTCTCAGAAGGGCTGCATAATCGTAAGACACATTGTAATGTTTCACTTGCTGGCCAGAACTTGCCTACTTCTATAATCATGACATGTGAACATGGTCCAAAGTAGCTGTATGGCAGCTCTTAGAACCAAATGAGGGGTGCAGTGTATAAGACGATTAGGAAAGGTGAGTCTCTCAGTGGGTTTGTCTTGTGGTTGCATTCCCTGTTACCAAGAAGTGAGCTGCAGGTGAAGCTATGACGTAGCTGGGACTCTCACAGCTCTCTCATTTTCTGGTTTCTAGTAAAACACAAAATCATTTGGCAGAACTTCCTCAGCTGAGGATGCTTTCTAAGCTATTAAGTTTCTGAGCTATTAGGTTTCATAATACTTGTATTAATTTCATCTTTGAGACCTCTACCATTTGACCTTTTGTTTCATCTCATTGTAGCTGATTAATTACTTTTTATAAAAAATATGAGAGAGGATAGTAAAGCAGAAAGGCAATTCACCTCCAAAGAGTGAATATGAATACAACCAATATAAAAATCCATTTGGGTTCACTGAAACAAATTTCATAGATCTGTACTTTTCACATCAAGACTTTAATTCACAACCCTGCTGTTGCTATATTTTGAGCACCACAGCTAGGAACAGTTTATCATAGGTAGGCATTGCAGAGAACTGATTTGGGAAAGCAAGCAGACATTTGATGTACTGAGTAACTTGTAGGCAATATGTCATACAGCACATTACAAACGAGTATTTTCACTATGTGTGTATAAACAGGGACAGTTATGGTGTCCCTTTATATGAGGCCTAAAAGGGCAGAACAGCTAGTGTGAGTAGAGAAAGACAGGGAAATTAGCATAGCATAAAACACAAAATAATTTAGGTTGGAAAAGACCTGTGGAGATCTGTAACTCACACCCCTGTCTCAAGCAGAGATAACTGCTAAGTTACATGCAGAAGCCTGGGTCTTCTTCCAGACAGTTTTGCAACTGTCCAAAGTCAGAGAATCCAGCGTGTTTGGACAGTTTAATAACCTGGGCAAAACTGGCAGATCCTGTGTACTCATTTCCTGATGAAGCCAAAGTCTGATTGCCTGATGTCAAGGGTCTTTAACTCATTATTTGCTCCCTGCTGTCGTTTCACCAAAGGCATCCTTGAACATCACATCTGTGACCCATTCTGCCTTATTCTCAAATAAAAGGAATAATATATATAAAAATCCTGTGCATGGCTCCTTTCTTTTGAAAGGTTCCATTTTACAATCCAATTACCTTCCTGCTGGCAGGTTATTCCATCTCTTAAAAACACCTCTCATAGCTGAATAGTTACTTTAACTGACATGGGAACTCTCAGAACGTTGTGCTCCTGTAATGAATGTTTTCTTTATCACGGTAAGATAAAGGATGGCAGAAGTTTATCTAACATACTAAAGAGAGAGGAGTTTTGTTATATAGCTCGAAGATGGAACATCAATAAATAACAGACCCAATTGTTCCTAATTGACCCATGTCATCTCCTTTGATTGTGTCGGGGGTGGGATCAAAGAGTTGAGGTGTAAGGGACAATGCACATCATATACTCCTTTCTTTAAATTCTGCACCATGAATCCTTAGAACTGTTCTTAACTCTCTAAGAACCAGAAAGAAGTACTTTTTACTATACAAAGTAGCTTAGCCGTGTACAAAACGCTTAAATATGATCTCTGGCTTTTCTCTCAGCCTATGGCATGAAGCCACTGAATCACTGCACCACTGTGCCTCAGCGAATAGGGATATGAGGACTTGCTGTCTCAAACTAGGACAAAAGATGTGTCTTATGGTTAAGTAAAGTACCCAGTAGACTAGGAAATGCTCTTGCCTGTTTATACTGCTAATGATCACACTCAATTAATGTTTTATGCTTTGCTGTCCTTAGTAATGTCTGCAGCACCACATTTATTGTTTCTGTTTGCAACAACAGAAGCAAACAGCTAAAGTTAACCCATGTGAGCTCAAAGGAAACTATCTGTTTAGCTCCACTGGTGTGAACATGTAGTATTAACAGTCAATCTCATAGAAACTGTCAGCTAAGATCATCATACCATGGCAGTTACTGTACAACCCTTTACTCAGCAAGTGCCTGTTATCAAGCTTTTGTTCTCCCCAAATTAATGGGTGTCTTTTAGGTTATATGAACTTCAACTCGCAAGATTGGTCTGGAAGAAAGAATAATGAGTATATTTATATATTCATATAGTTTCTAGAGCCAGAGGCTGAAGAAACTAAATCAGTCTATATAAAAGCATATTAATAGCCCAACCCTGTGCATTTGGGCATTATAGAGTGTGTATTTCTTCTTCAAGAAAGGATATTATGGGATTTATTGAATTACTGATAGCTATTTTCCGAAGGAGGAGGAGGAGTGTGTTCCTTCATGGCTGAGGGAAATCTAAGTGGGGAAATAAGCTGCGAAGGAGCTGTAATAAAACATTCAGGTGATTTAGCTTTGCTTATTAATTTATTATATGACAAAAACTTCCTTAATATACAAAGTTGACAGTATTTATGGATTTTTACAACATACAGTGTCCAGATGGGTTAGGGGAGCAGCTCACCAAGCTTTAAGAGTATGTTGTCATCCTGCCTATTGTGCGCTGCTGAATGTGCCAGTTTTGTAACTAGTTATATCTTTCTGCTGCAGCATTCCCAACAGCGTTTTAGCTCACCCAGATAGTGATATTGTAATGTTTCTCTCATAAGAATAGTGTACACAAAACAGACAAGTGTTACACCCTTCCATGTGATGTGACGATGTTGAGAAAGTTAGCAGTAGTAAGGAAGAAGCTATAAAGCAACTTACTTTTCTGCCTCCCTTCTCATAATCTCTCAGGCAATCAAGTATGTAATCAAAGAATCATAGAATCATTTTGTCTGAAAAAGACCTTTAAGGTCATCAAGTCTAACCATTAACCTAACACTACCGATTCCACTGCTAAACCATGTCCCCAGTATTACCACATGTGAACCCAAAAAACATTCAGAAATTGTGCATACAACATAATCCAGTGTGGGGAGAGTGTGGTATGAGAAGTGAAGAGACTGTGAATTCTACAAAGGAAATTAGGGTCTTCTCAGGGCTACTTCTGCAGAAACTGAAAATGTGACCTTTGCTTAAGCAAAGGCTTAAGAAAAGACAATGCCATGTCAAGTACCTTTGAGAAAAGAAAAGAAAAGAAAAGGAAAGGAAAGGAAAGGAAAGGAAAGGAAAGGAAAGGAAAGGAAAGGAAAGGAAAGGAAAGGAAAGGAAAGGAAAAAGAAAAGAAGAAAAGGTGGAGAGAGTATAGGAAGTAATTTCAGAGATTAATGAGGAATCTTGTGGGCAGACAGTCAATGGGAACAGACTATTTAGTTTGTGAAATGGACTTTGTTTACACAAAATAAGCAATCTTGTCATAAGAAAATACCAGGATATAAAAAGCTGTTTGTTCTGGTGGAGAATAACTGGTTGCTGAAAACACCTTCAGTAGGATTCAAGGTCTAAATGTCTGATGCTGGTAAATTACTGGAACAAAAGAAACAGGAGGTTTTCTAGTTCCAGATGACTTCAATATCACAGAATGACAGAATCACAGAATGTCAGGGGCTGGAAGAAACCTCAAAAAATCATCCAGTCCAAACGCCCTGAAGATCACACAGGAACACATCCAGTTGGGTTTCGAATATCTCCAGAGAGGGAGAGTTCACAACCCCCCTGGCCAGCCTGTTCCAGTGTTCTGTCACCCTCACAGGGAAAAAAAATTCCTCCTTATGTTTACATGAAACTTCCTCTGCCTCAGCTTCCACCCATTACCCCTTGTCCTGTCATTGGGTATCCATGAGCAGAGCCTGGCTCCAGCCTCCTGGCACTCACCCATTACATATTTATAAACTTTGATGAGGTCACCTCTCAATCTCCTCTTCTCCAAGCTAACGAGCCCCATCTTCCTCAGTCTCTCCTTGTAAGAGAGATGTTCCATTTCCTTAATCATCTTTGTGGCTATGCACTGGACTCTCTCAAGCAGTTCCATGTCTCTCTTGAATGGGGGTCCCAGAACTGGACACAGGACTCCAGATGTGGCCTCTCCAGTGCAGAATAGAGGGGCAGGAGAACCTCTCTTGACCTACTAAACAAAGCTACTTCTAACACTTCCCAGAATGCCAGAATAACATTGGCCCTCCTGGCCACAAGAGCACATTGCTGGCTCATCGTCAACCTTCCATCAGACAGAACCCTCAGATCCTCTTCCCCTTCACTGCCCTCCAACAAGTCAGTCTCCAACCTATACTGACACCTGGGATTGTTCTTTCCCAAGTGCCAGACTTTACACTTGCCCTTGTTGAATTTCATTAAATTTCTCCCTGCCCAACCCTCCAGCCTGTCCAAGTCTTGCTGAATGGCAGCAAAGCCTTCTGATATGGCAGCCACTCCACTCAGTTTGGTGTTGCCAGCAAACTTGTTGACAGTGCACTCCATGCCCTCATCCAGGTCATTGATGAGTATATTGAAGAGAAGTGGTCCCAGACCCCTGTGGGGACACCACTAGTTACAGGCCTCCAACTACCTTTAGTAGTGTGTTTGCTGATGTTCAAGACTGGCTCTAACAGCCTATCACAAGTTCTGGTAGCATGCTTGATAAGTGTTAAGACTGCTGTGGTCATAGTAGATGAGCTAATGGTCCCTTATGGCTTCAGTCTATCAACCTATTAATTAGCAGCTAATTAGCAGCTGGTAGCAATAATAGACTATTATCTTGTAGCAAATCAGCCAGTAGAAGAACAAGTGATACACACATTGGCACATTATATGACTGAGTAATGTTCATTTTTAACAGCCTGACTTCTGCTATTTGTAATTAAGTGACATAGTCCTCTGAGTTGTACAGATGAATAAACAGGTAGAGAGTTAGCCTAACCTTAGGTGTTCTCCAAGGGGATCTCTTTTGTGCTCAGGTTTTAACACAGACATTACAGATAAAAATAATATATAGTGTTTCCATTAGAAGGGGTTTTGATTCTTTCTTAGGAAAAAAATGCAAAGTCCACTTTAAATTAGTAATAATCATAGAAGGATACAGACCATGAGAAATCTAAATTGAAGCAAACATTTTAATGCTTCCTTTTTATTTTTTTTGTGACCTAAAAAACCCACTTCTTGGTTTATTGCAACATAAAAATAGGTTCAAGTATTGAGTTTCAAGTTTTCCTTGGAAACATTAGCAGCATTCAGTGCTCTCAGAATTCTTTGGGGGAGAACATTATATCGTTCACCCACATCTGATAACTCTTTGTCTTTCATTTCCTTAGTTAGGTTAGTCCATGGTTATACCCTGTCAATTGCCATCCTGTAAATCCAGTAACAGAGCCAGAGGAAGGAATCTTAGCTCAGTCCTAACATTTACCTCCTAGTAGAAATATAGAAACTCCTCAAAAGAGACATCCTGAAAACCCATGCTAGGTTGTGTTTTGGACAGTAAAACAACTTAATATTGTCATTGTGAGAGGAGCTTTTGTGAATGCCTGCATTAACATTCACTTTTTAGTGACAGGACTAGGGGGAATGGAGCAAACCTGGAGGTAGGGAGATTCAGCCTGGACGTGAGAAGGAAGTTGTTCATCATGAGAGCGGTGAGAGCCTGGAATGGGTTGCCCAGGGAGGTGGTTGAGGGCCCATGCCTGGAGGTGTTTAGGGTCTAGGGCCAGGCTGGACGAGGCTCTGAGCAGCCTGCTGTAGGGTAGGGTGTCTGTGCCCCCGGCAGAGGGGTTGGAACTAGATGATCCTTGTGGTCCCTTCCAACCCTGACTGATTCTATGGTTCTATGGTTTTTTCATCTCTGCAAAGCAGCACTAATACTCTCCTCTCTGACAGGAGTAACTCCTCACTTGTTGTTAAACTTAAAAGCAGAGGTCCTCCAGAAGCATCAAACTAACTCCACAGTACTACTGTACTTTCATTTTTTTTTTCCAGATTCTGCATTTGCAATCTATATATTCCTACCACAAAAGCTAGGATTTGTATATATAATTTTGTGTGTGTGTACCAACCCAGACTCAAACTTTTTTCTGCATGAAAAGTGAAAGAAAAAACAAAAAAAAGTCATTTGTGCTGGTTCCTAGCTCTGTGACTTCCTTACAGATACTGCAGGTGATATGCCTTTGCAATCCTCCTGTCAGCATGGAAAAGGAAAGGAAAAAAAATATTAAACAAAGGCAAAAAAACTCCAATACAATTACAAAGGTCACAGAGAGACTTATAAAGAGATTAAAATGCAAAGGAAAACACCTGAAGAAGAGAAGCATTGCTTCAGGTTATACAAAGTCTCCAACCTAGAGCAATAGTATAGTGGTGACAAATTAGTAAGAAAATCTCTTTGTTGGGATATAGTCCTGGACTATGTGGCAGAAGTCTCTTGTTTTGTCCCATGTAGCTTTAAATACTTCAGATAATGCAAGAGAATCAGCAGGAAGTAATTCTTCATTGAGTGAATATTCTGCATCATTAATGTGCTTTTCCTCAGAATACTTTGTCTCTCCTCTGATTTCAAACTTGCAAGTTCAGGAAGGCCCCTTCATCTCTGCAGTTAGGCAAAGAACATTTAGACATTCTGGTAATTTCCTGGCTGCTTGCCTAGTTTCCTCAACTCCTTCCAGGTTCATTAGACAGCAAAGAGAACAGGTAATTACTTTAGATGTGTCAGATGTTTTACTGGATTTGTCCAATAGATATATCTGTGATGAAAACTTTGGCCTCTTCTTTGTTGCCTGTTGTATTGGAAATGAATAATTGGTTATGACTTATGACTGTTAATTTCTGCACGAATATTAATTTTATTAATAATATTTTTTAAATTGTGTGAATCCACTGAGATTCTTTGGATTTTCAGTTGACATGAAGTAGTTGCACAGAATCAAACGGTTTAAACAATCAGAACTTGGAAAATTGGAACAAAAACCAGGGAAAATTCTAACTGTGCTTATGGAGTCTTAGCATTAACTCCAGCATTTGTACTCATGACGCTTTTTGGTCCTTGAGTAAATGTCCCATACCAAAGACCCTTTCAATCTCACAATAATGATCCTGAGGTAAAATACAGTGTATTCCAGGAAGAGTGAAGGAGAAAAGAGATGCTGCTGCTGAGCTACTAGGGCAAGCTGCATATGTGTGGCCACTTGATTCCCAGTTAACTAGCCATGAAGGAGGAAAGGCAGGAAGGCTCTGTGCAGAAAGGCCCAAAGCAGAAAGGCTGGTTTCTAAATCACCCTCCCATCAAAACCTTCATTTTGAAAATGAAACTGGCCAATAGGCACTAGCACCTTTGTTCTGGCCAATGAATTCAAAGTTTCGTGCCTCGTTTGACCAAGCAGGCACATTAAGAGGCAGCACAAGACACCTGACATGTGGTGCTAAGCCCCTAGCTCTCAAGGCTTTGCTCACCTGACTCAACTTCTCAGACCCACAACAGGAGGAGGAGAGCAAGTGTTAAATCAGCCTGGCAGGATTTATGCTCTACCAGAACACCTGTAAAGGAAAAACAAAACCTAGAGAATGATGTACAGTCTTTCATTAATCCACATTCTGCTCAGATGTGGAAGATTCTAATTAAAGGCTCTGGACAGACCTGCCTGCCTCTGCATTAAAGCTCCTACCAAGCCTGATAATTCACAGTTTATTGTTAAAGAGTAAACATGAAGTGTGGGAGGAAGAAAAGGAAGGGTAGAAAGAGGTGGTTTATTTATCTTAGGTAAGGACTGAATAAAGGAAAAGAGTATTTAAAAAACAAAAGAGATGTAAGGAATGAAGAGAGCAATAAAAAAGTAAATATGAAGTGACAGGAAAGAAGCAGCATATTTTTATTGTATGTCAATTTTTAGTCCATGTTGCTACCATCATTAGTATTATTTAAGGAAGATGAAAGCTTAACATTGGCTAAGAAAGATTTTCTTACACTATTTTTAATATCAAAAGACTTCAGTTTCAATTGTGCTGAAAAATGGTGTGAATGGAATATAAAGAATTAAATTCTTGAAAAAAAAAAAGCCAACACTTATTACAGCCTCAGAAAATTAATTGCTGCACAGCATGAAAATATTAGGCTAAAATATCCAGCAGATAGACTGGAGTGATATCAAATTTATGAACAAAATCACTCCAGGGTGAAAGTGTCAAAGCCTATTGTACTAAAAGAAAAACTCCATTGATTATGGCAAATAATCACCAGCTGAATCAGAAATATTCTGTCTATTGTCGTACCGTATAAACATCACATTCATTCCATCATTCGAATGTATAATCACTGCCCTTGTTTACATGGCTTGTGTTGGGAGAATGTGATTTTTTTCTCTTGCCAAAATATAAAGCACTACAGGCTTATTAAATCCTGGCTATAAACTCTTTCTTGAAGAATAAAAACAAGCTCCTCTGAAAGCCTGAAATGGCTGTTGGCTCACCTGAAATGATTTGTAGGGACTGAGGGAACATGCACAGAATATGGTATTGCACAGAGAGCAGCACCTGCTTCTGCAGCTGAGCCAGGGTTGGGTGGATGAGAGGTGTAGATCACACAATAGTGAGGACTGGGCAGCACCAGACAGACTCTCCTGCTTCCTCAGAAAATGACAGGGCGGTTTCAGCGGTGAGCTTTATCTGAGCAATGGCCTTGTTACCTGTTCATGAGTCACTATTTCCCTGAAAGTCTGAACAGCCATTTGTGCAAGACTTCATTCATCCTAGTGAATGCATCATTTTGATTATTTATTGTTACAGCAGTGGCTGATGGCTGGGAACTGAGGAGGCTGCTATTTTGAACCAGGCAACATAAACAATGAGAGAGAAGGTCTGTGCTATTTCTGCCTTTCTCCCACTAGCTGAGACAGCATACACTTTGGGTGGCATGAAAGGGAATAGGCCATTTTCTGACTTCAATCATATTATGCTTGCATCTAGCTCTGAATCACTTCCCTTCTTGTAGTGCAAAAGGTAGGAAAGGAAACAGAGAAGTGCCATTTCCAAGGTCAAACTATTAATCTATGGCAGACTTCAGAATAGAAAGCAGCCTCCAGTCTGCTGGTCTGTGCTCACAAAGCAAAACTGTGCAGGACATACTTATTTTCTTTTCATCATGAGCTTCCTAGAATATTCACTTTCCTACTCATGTAGTGTTGTATATCAAAGAAGAGATCTTCCATGGTTACTGTCAATTTTATCAAGCATCAACACTTGTCTAAGCACACATGGATTACCATGATTGAGTATTCCCTGTCAGGAGTGTGGTGGATGCTACACCTCTGGCACTGAGCTACAAGCATGCTCTTTTCCTCCTATTTTGTATTCTTTCTGTAAATGTTGCAATTAAAACCCTGAAATACAGAGCGTGGAAAAGGGAAATAATGTGCACAATTATCTCATGTTCTAAACACCCATTATCTACAGCAAATAGAAATTGTTAAAATAATTTAGTATTCAATTGTCTTGGTCTTAAGAATGTAGTTCCTTTGATTATAGAAAGCTCTGTACCTTTCATGTGAAAATTTGCACTACAATAACTCATGCAGTGTTATGGGAATGCTGTGTGAAATATAGATCACCACATCCAGGGGATTTGGTAAAGCCATGTTTCCTTGTGGTTACTACTGGAGAATGAGAAGTGAGACAACCCCATTCTCAGACCTGGTCTGTCTATTTATCTGCACTTGCTCTCAAACTCCATGCTCTTATCTCCGAAAGGGGATAGTAATGCTAGTGGATTAGGAGGCTTAATGAATCTAAAAGTCCTTTGGAGATTCTTGGATGAGAGAGACCTCACAAATTCAAGGTATTATTACAAAATCCCTTAGTGCCTGCTCCACTGGGGAGATCATCTGAAAAGCCTTTTTTCCTCTCCTCATCTACTGTAGAGTAAGTGACTGAGCAAGAGCCTTCAAACGGTGGAGTCAGCAGGTGAAAGAACTAGAGAAGGTCTTTGCAGTCAGTATGAAAAAAAGAAAGTACCCTACTAGCTTGGCAGCCTTTGCAGCCTCTTCAAAGGAGAGCAGAAGCCATCTCAGGCACACAGAGAGGTCTCCCATTTGCCTAACTGGTGCAGTGTCAGGTGAGTAGCATAAAATGATGAGCTGGGGCCCTTAGAAGAGGCAAATAAGAAGTGCGAGTTGGGACTAGAGACTGCCAGGAAAGGCAGAGGTGTTATGAAAGGTTTGTAATGGGTTGCCCCTCTGTTAATGTTGGTATCAGACAAAACAGGGGCAAGCCCTTTACTCAAAATTTGTGGACACCCAACCTTGTGTCTTTTATTCAGACCACAGTTACCTGTCTCGCTGTATCTGTCCAATGGGCTGATCACATTGCACTGGCAAGGCCTATGCATTTTCCTTTCCCCTCCAGAATAACTGGGGGAAATGAGTCTTCTGCCCTGTGTTCAAGAAACAACTCATTTCCCACTGATTGATGAAGGTAGTCAGGTAACTGCTGTAGGGAATCTCTGCATTTTAAAGCTTCAAAGTGTGTTTTAGGCTTAAGAGTTGGTTTATGCTGTTTTGTGCCCTGATAATTTGCTTCCCTGTGGTATTCTCTCTTTAGTTATTCAGCATCACTATTAATAGATTCTTTGGGGCAGATATCACTTAAATATGTGCAAAATTTGACTAGCTAACATAAAAGCCATGACAATAAAGCATTGATTTAGTAGCAAATTAGCTGCAATTAGAATCAGGGCTTTTCTGTCTGTTTGTTCTCTGAAGGGTAGTTAAAACCTTGTGATCAGAGATAAACATTTATAATGTAACATAATGCTTTCTTTTCCCTTCACACCCTGAAAGCTAATACTTCAAACCCCACAGGAATCTAACAATCTTCAACAGAACACATCATTGCAGAGTCTGAGAGTGATCTTTAGCTGAAACTGTAGGAGACATTCTAGACTGACAAAGGACTTGTAATCAACGGACATATGGTCTTGGGAGTAGCATAGGCTCTGTACTTGCCATAAAGGTAAAGGGACTTTTGTTTTGCTCCCCTCATCTCCAGCAGCAGAGTTGTTTCTAATGATAGGATACATACTTAAGCTTAGGCTTTCAGAAGTTTCTCTGACTCAGATTCACAAAGGAGTTTAGATTTCACAGTCCTAAGCTATCTTTCGCCACTTACTGTGAATTGCTCCATGCTGTCCATCATGCAGATAATGGCCTGATTAAACTCTTGACCTGTGAGGGTTTTCTCCTGTGCAACAAAAGTCCGTTTTGATAATCTAGAAGGTTTATTTTGATAATCTAGAAGGTTTATTTTGATAATCTAGAAAAGTGCTCTGTGTGCATAAACCCTTTTAACAGAAAATATTCCTCACTCTGCTCTCTTCCATACCCAGATGATCAAAATTTCTCTATGACAAGGTATAGATCTAGACAAGAGGTATGAATGCCTGATGACAGTAGAAGGGGTAATGGGTGGACGATGAAGCACAGAAAATTTCATGTAAACATGAGGAGGAATTTTTACCCTGTGAAGGTGACAGAACACTGGAACAGGCTGCCCAGGGCAGGTTGTGGAGTCACCTTCTCTGAAGATATTCAAAACTCACCTGAATGCATTCCTGTGTGATCTGAATGATCTTTCAAGGTCCCTTCTGGCCCCTGACATTCTGTGATTCTGTAAAGCGAATATATATATTCTCAGCTTGTTTCCTAGTATCCATACTAGGGAGATACAGGCTATATAGGTGGACTATAAAAGGGATGTAAAACTGACTGGGCTGTAATACAACAATTTGAAGTCTACACAATGGCCAGCTGAGAGTGGTGTTGTTCCTAATGTGTCATGGGTCAGTATTGCTCAGTGTCTTCCTTGACAGCCTTGACAAAGTCACAGGTGAAGGCAAATGGGAGCTGTTGATACCCTGGAAGGTAGGGCTGCTGTTCAGAGAGTGTTTGGCAAGCTGGAAAAGTAGGCCAATGGGGATTTCAAGAAGCTAAAAGCTTTCAAATATGAAGTTCTGCACCCAGGAAAGAGTAATTCCATGCTACATTGTAAGGGGGTCACTAATCACACAAGGAACAGCTCCACAGAAAAGGGCATAGAACAAATTGAACAAGTGTCAGCAAGACATCCATATAACAATGAAGGCTGAGCATTGGTCTTTATTAAAGAAAACATAAATAGCAGTTCCAGTGAAATAATTATTCCTACTACTAGGCATTTGCTGAAGTTGCCATCTAAAGTAGTATCTGGTTTGGGGCCACCCAAGCAAGTGACATTATTATTCCAGAAAAGGGAGATGGATATGTGGCCCAGTTTAGTGCCATGAGATACCTGGGACTGGAGGACAGAAATGATATTTACTCCCTTCTCTGCATACTGGAAGTTTAAAAGGAGATTCTATTTACAGGTACATATGTACAGAAGACATTCAGGTAGAATGAATATATTCACAAAACTAGGCCAAGTCTTTTGGACTAAAACCTTCTACAATCCTCTACCCCATCCAACCTCAGCAGGCCTGAGCATAGGCCACAACTGTCTGCCCCACCTCAGGCCTACAAGGCCTCAGCAGGCCTCAGCAGACACCCCACAGTTCCTTGCCAGCTAGGAGCCATCTTCCCCACACAGAGCGTGAGGTAAGCAGGGACACTGCTCTTCCCAGAGAGAGGAGTGAGGGGGTGAGAAGAGAGCGATAGCAGCTTTAAATAAGCTATGATACTGGAAAGTGGAATAGAATACCAATGTTACAATATCCCGGGATGGCCAGGCCTGTCTCTTGGGACTCTGTGTCTCAGACTGTGTCCCTGTGGTCTTCTTAAGGGCACCTGTGCCCCCAAACCACCACAATATGTCAAATATGCACAAGGAAAAGCTGAGAGCTAACTATTTCTTTCAATAAGAGCTGGACAGTCATTCCTTTCAGCAGAAGAAGCCAGACTTCGGACTGCACAGAAAGAAAAAGAAACAGTAGTCAAAAGCTACAGCAATGGGGATTTTACTTACTACGTACAGAAAAGAAAATCCACCATGGTACTAGTCCTTGAACAGACCACCCAAGAGGCTCTGGATTGTCCTTCTAGTTAAAACTTGGCTTTAAAAAAAAAATCCCAATGAAATGTTGCTAACTTTCAACCTTGTTTTGCTACTTTTAAGCCTGGCTTTGAGCAGGAGTTTAGAATAGTGACCTCCAAAGGTGACTTACAAAGTGAATCACTCAGCGACTCTGAGGAAGCCATTGATTTATTTTCCTCCTTTTTGCTTCGACAAGTTCAAAGCTGGAAAAGCAAAATGCTACCATTAACAGAGATAACTGTAAGGACTAATCAGATAGTCGGAACACAATTTCCATTCTTAAAAGAATTAAGGCAGGTAACTACTCACCTGTACAATCACTGGAGGAAGAGTATGGAATGGGAAGTTACTTACATGCTGGCATTTTCTCAGTTCAGCATGGAGACATCTATTTTCTTATGTACAGAACAGTAAAAGTTATATGTAAATATGCATGGGCTCCTGATGAGTTTTACACTTAATACTTTGCCTAAGTTGATATAAAATCCTATTGGAAGGCTTCTGAAATGTGAGAATAGTACTGCCACCTTCTGATTTAAGCAACATTGATTTTGAACACAATGACTCATATTGTTCTTAGAGTAGTGCCATTATTCCAGTATTATTGTATTAGTGTGAAAATCCTTTCTTCTCAGAAGAAGAAACAGTTTGACAACATGCAGCTTACCTCAAGATACAAAGTCTTACATCATTAAAGGCAGCATCTATTGTAAAGTAATTGTAAGGTGAAGAACATCTGTGGGCTGATCCATCCTATGCTAAAATAAATGTCTAAGTTGAGAGGAGGTTAATCCTATTCAGTGAAAAGAGAACCGGAATAGCTAGCCCATATTTTGCACTTCAGATTTAGGTAGTTATGTGGAAATATTGCAAAGGTGAATTTCACTGTAATAGTAGTGAAGCAGTTGATGAAAACGTGAGTAAACCTCCCAACCTGCTGTTTCCAAACAGCTCTTTCTCCTCTATACAGTGCTAAAATTAAACATAGGTGATCTATATTCTTTGCATTTACCCTTGATTACACCATTGATTTGATGTTGGTTGCCAGTGAAGCTTAATAATGAACTCAAGTATTTATCACCAGAATTGAGTGAAATGAGTTCACTAGCTTTGTTCCAAAGCTGGTTTATAACAAACAGGTTCTCTTTATTGTAATTTACATTATTTGCATTATTGGCAGTTCTCCCAGCAATATTGTATTAGACTGAGAATTGCAAGTCAAGCATATATTTGTTGTAGTATCACTTGAGCAATTATTCATTGCAAGGAAGGATTTGCTTTCTCAGTTTAGATATGAATGTGGTTTAAAGAGTCTTTTAAAAAAAATCTATTTCAAATTGAACTGCTAAGTTTACTATTAGGCAAACATTCAGAGCCAGAAGCTAAGGGGTTGATTCATGAACTTAAGCCAAAAATGGATGCCCTTGTATTGAGCCTGTCAAATGTATTGATGCTTGTTAATGCCATATAAATCTTAGTTAATAGGTTTTCTAATTCTTGTTTTGTTTTTTTTTTTTTCTTTTTCCTTTCTCTTTTTTTAAATCCTTCATCATAATCTGACACCACCACCTGTATGGAAGCAGCAAAGAAGAGTAAATCTAGCAGTTGAGAAATTACCACAGAGCTGTTCTTTCACTCAGCGTGGTCTCAGGATTCAAGGTGAGCTTAGACTGTTTTAGTTGCAGCTAAAAAGTGACTTCTCAGGTCAAGACAAAGATCTTCTAGTAAAATTCTAAAACGTACATTCATTTTTGCTACAGCAAAGAAGGTAAGTCCATTTGTTTCCCCATTGCTATAAGTTTTGAAGATATTATTTCCTGTGATTCAAGGTTTGAAGAACATGTTCTGAAGTATGTGGGAGGACTAAGGAGTGCCACGTGAGATGTCAGCTTTTCTTGTGTTATGTCTAACCATGGCTTCCATCTGTCTCTGAACTTCTAGAGTAACTGGTATATGTCATGTCCCACATCCAGGACTTGTTTTGAAAAGCTGCCTGACACTGTGCACGGAAAATCAGATGTTTTAATTAACTAAATCAATAATCCTAGCATCCTTCATTTGTTTATTTTTTTTCCCTTTTGTTTCCCCCCACATCCCTCCTTCTGTGTGAACGCTATATTACTTAATCAGGAACTGGTTTAACCTGCTTTTCTTTTCATAATAATCAGCACTACTGAACAAAGCAGAGGTAACAGATGAGTATAGTAATTGGAAATGTCAGGGCATTGGGGATTTCATTAATGACTGAGAAATGAACTGAAAAACATCAAACACTTCCTCTCAGCTCATCGTCGTGCTCCTTATCTATGGAAAATGAAAAGCTGTTTAAGTCCTTTGGTATTTTAGTATAGCTTAAAAGTCGGTTACCAAAGAGGCATCTTGTCAGATTGTGTAATATGGAGGCTGAGTTTATTTTGTCAAACAAAATATTAGAATAGAATGAAAACCACTCTGTGAGAGTGTTTTATTCTAAGACTGAATTTCCATCAGCCAAAAATAACAAAAATCTCTCAAGAGAAAAAAAATGGCAGATATCTATATGAGCAAGAATATATTTTCACAGAATCATAGAATCTTAGAAGTTGGAAGAGACCTCCAGACATCATCAAGTCCAATCCCCCTGCAAAGGCAGCATTACCCAGGGTAGTTCACACAGGAATGCATCCAAGTGGGGTTTGAAAGTCTCCAGAGAAGGAGACTCTACAACCAATCTGGGCAGCCTGTTCCAGTGCTCTGTCACCTTCACTGTAAAGAAGTTTCTCTTTGTGTTGATGTGAAACCTTCTATGTTCCAGTTTGTAGCCACTGATCCTTGTCTTATTGCTGCTGACTCCAGAAAAGAGATTGGCCCCATCCACTTAACATCCACCCCTCAGATATTTATAGACATTGAGATCTCGTCTCAGTCTTCTCTTCCCCAGACTAAACAGACCCAGGTTTCTCAGTCTCTGTAAGGAAGATGCTCAAGTCCCCCGAATCATCCTTGTGGCTCTCCACTGCACTCCTCCCAGCAGGTCCCTGTCTGTCTTGAACTGGAGAACCCAAAACTGGGCACAGTAATCAAGGTGTGGTCTCACTAGAGCAAAGTAGAGGAGAAGAACCTCTCTAAACCTGCTGGACACATTTTAATGCTTTACAAACCTTTTAAAAGTCTCTTGGCCACTCACATAATGGAAAAATTGAGAGAGAAATACAGGAGTTCATGTAACTCTCCTGAAGCAATGAACTGGTAGGCAAGGCTCCTGTGCTGGTCTGTTAGCTCCACTGCAGTTTGGCTGTCATCAAAATGCCTTTCTGTTATTTGCCTCTTTCTAATAATAAAACATTGATTCCCCACTTTCCCTTTTATAAAGTGTTCTGATATTTGAAGAGGAAAAGCATTGCACTGAGTGGATTCTGCAAACCTGCAGTGTGAAAATCAGATTCTCTACCATGGTGGTTTTTTATTGCAAAAAAATCTGATTCACTGAAAATGATTTTGTTGAAATATACCAAGTGGACAAAAGTTCCCTTAAGTCAGATGGAGTTGCAGACAAGTGAGCACAAAAGAGATTTCATTTACCATTCTTCACATCCAGAGCTACTCCTCTGATGGACTGCAGGAAGCTGCCTGAGACAATGAGGTAGGTGCCCAAATTAAAGTTCTTTAAATAAGAACAGAAAGGCATTAGGTCTCGTATATTTCCAGTGCCATCTGTGCACATTAACTTGAGCGTCCTGACATAGTTTGAGCTTGCAGTGTTCCCAGTCTTAGGCAGGAGATGAGCTCCCACCAACCTTTACTTCAGCTGCAAGATGTAATTAAGTGTTATTTCTGGCTTGAGTGCTATCAGAAGGATCAGATCATAGAATCATAGAATGGTTTAGGTTGGAAGGGACCTCAAGGATCATCCAGCTCCAACCCCCTGCCACAGGCAGGGACACCTCCCACTAGAGCAGCTCGCCCAAGGCCTCATCCAGCCTGACCTTAAACACCTCCAGGGAGGAAGCATCCACCACCTCCCTGGGCAACCCATTCCAGTGCCCTACCACCCTCACTGTAAAGAACTTCCTCCTAACATCCAGTCTAAATTTCCCCCCTTCCAGCTTATACCCATTCCCCCTCGTCCTAACATTACTAGACCGTGTAAATAGTCCCTCCCCAGCTTTCCTGTAGGCTCCCTTCAAATACTGGAAGGCCACTATAAGGTCTCCTCGAAGCCTTCTCCTCTCCAGGCTGAAGAGCCCCAACTCTCTCAGCCTGTCCTCATAGCAGAGGTGCTCCAGCCCTCTGATCATCTTCGTGGCTCTCCTTTGGACCCGCTCCAGCAGTTCCATGTCCTTCTTGTATTGGGGGCTCCAGAACTGCACACAGTACTCCAGGTGGGGTCTGACGAGAGCAGAGTAAAGGGGGAGAATCACCTCCCTTGCCCTGCTGCTCATCAGGCCAATTTACTGTTGCTATTGTTATTAACTGGATATGTATTTCTACTCTGCTATGTCTAGGAGGTTCTAAGAGGAAACAGACTTTTTTAGCCAGCAGAAGTACTGAATGAATGCTTGTAAAGACAGAGAATGATTTTGAAATTTTGGTCTGGAGTGAGGCTGCTATGAAGTTATTGGAGAGTTTAGTTTAAACAGCTTGGGTAGTGTTTTATTACTGTTAATTTTTCTGTGGCGCAAATATGAGACAAGACTATTAATTCACTATAACATCTATTGGAAAGTAAGATTTAGATAGATAGATAGATAGATAGATAGAGGTCTACCTTAAATTCAGAGGAAGTTTAGTAATCAAAATTCAATCTTCTGATGTTCTCTTTGGATGATCTCTAGTTGAAATTACTCATTGGACAATCTTAACACAGGGTGATGTTACAATGAATTCAGTTGCAGTGACTCAACCAGCAGACAAATTTGCTTCCAATATAATATAAAACTAGATCTGTTCTCAGGAAGTAAGCATTCAAAAAATCCTAGTCCCTGCTAAGAGTAGTATTATCCACTCTTTAAATATCAGTCTTCTCTCTGGAGCACTCTTAAATCTTTGCCTCAGTTGGGAAAAAAAAAAAAAAAGCCTTTCCTTTCTGTGGCAACATAACAGATTTCCATAGAATTATAGTATGATAGAAAGAGTTGGGTTGGTGGGAATATTTAAAGGTTGCTTGGTCCAAATGCCCTGTAGTCCTAATGCTCAAAGCCCCATTCAGTCTGACCTTGAATGAATGACTTCTCCAGGCAACCTGTTTCAGAGTTTTACCACCCTCTTTGTAAAAACTTCTTTATATCTATCTAAATCTTCCCTCATTTAGTTTAAAGCCAATACTCCTTGTCACAGTATCACAGTATCACAGTATCATCAGGGTTGGAAGAGACCTCACAGATCATCAAGTCCAACCTTTTACCACAGAGCTTTTGTCCTTTCACAGCAGGCCCTCCAAAAATATTGTCCTCATCTTTCAGCATGTCTCCTTCAAGTATTTTGTTCCAGAATTTTGTAGGGATTATGCTCACAGCATTTCATTTTCCAAAGGGAAAGTTCAGAAATTAACTAATCAATTAATTTCTGCCAGAGAATAATAAACATTTTGAAAAGAACATACTTTTTGAGTCAGAGTAAATTTATGGGAAAATATTGCTTTCTAACTTGAGATTTTCAGTGAAAATAATGAAATCATAACAATATATGCTTTTCCTTACTAACTAAACTTTCAGAAAGGCACCCTTTTTCATATATGTCTTTCAAGACTACACCTGTTTGCTGGCTGGTTTAACAAGAAAATCAGGATTTTGCCACTCAGGTTTTGCTATAGAACCAATAAACCCACATTGTTAAAATCAGTTAAATTCCCTCAGACTGAAACTGGTGCCACGGAATCCTATCACCAGTGAATAATGTTGCTGCTTATAGTGATGATTTTTTTGCTAGCTTTTTTCCTTACTTACAGTTCCAACTTTTACAGCTAGGTTAAACGACTTTAAGATTTATTGGAAAGATTAATAGTTATTTTGATGAGTATTCCTCTATGAATACTTTTTTCTCCTAACTGATATGTGTATAATATCCAGTTGAGATAGAGAAGAAAAAAAAGGCCACACACCATCAAACAGTCTATCACCAGGAAAAATAAAACAAAATAGCCCATAATTATGGAAAATCAAATATAAGCGAGCCCATAAAATGGTAACTTCTTTCTTTCAACATGCAGCAAAAGAATGGGGAAAAAAAGACAGCAACCCAAAATCACATGAGCTGAAAAATATATTATTGTTGTAATTCAACAAAGCTAAACTTTGTAAGGCACTTTATTAAAACTTTTTGGGAGTCTAAACAAAGCTATAATTTTTTCTATCCTGAATAAAAATATGTAATAAAAGCTAGATAAATTAAGAAATCTCCAGGTTTGATACACTTGTGGGCTAGCCAGTGTATCTGTAAATCTTCCCTTATTAACAATTCAGGCTTCTTTTAGTAGTTGAGCAACACACTATGTTTTCAGTTGAAAATCATGATGCAAAGGAAAAATATCACTGTAAGCTACACTCTCAACAATGCATGAGCAAATAATTTTGACTTACAGCCCTTACAACCCTCTACACCTGCTATTTTCAGGGTTAGCAAGTATAGAAGATCTATTCAAAGTACAAATTCAGTCAAAACAAATATGGGATTTTAATACAAAAATGCAGTCCTTCCCAATGCAGGCTTTATCTGCATAGTAACAAGTATGGAAACACTGAGTTCTTTTCATCTTTGTTTTTTTATGATACATATATAAACCACAGAAAAGGAGAGAAATCTCTCTACTCCTCACCTCAGAAATAACTTCATCTCAACTGTGAACTTTTATTGTCCTCCTGTCAGAAGAGTCTTTCTTCCTCAAAGTTATTCCCATCCATCTGCTCACATGGGACATTCAGCTGGCAAATCTGGTTGGGTTTTGTTGCTTTAATTCAGTTTCAAAAACTTCAGACTGCCCAAATCTGGCAGCAGATGCAGAGTAACAAATTTGTGTCTGTCAGCCCACTACTCCCTGACGAGATGACTGTGAACATGATGATTATACACATGCAACTAATTAGGACCATGGTTAGGATAAGTTATGGGATCGATTTATCTTCAGGTCTGGTTAAGTGGCAACTTCGTGCGCACAAAGAGTAGCAGACACTGCCCCATGATTTCCTGCTGTGTGAGCCTTGCCAGTGAACCTAGTGAGGCCAGACTCCCTGTCTTCTCAATCACAGATGGCCTCTTAGAAGCTATGAAAGGGAAATAACACTGTTTTTTAACATTGTTTTTCGACAGGAAGAGATGGCTGCTACTAAGTGTAAAACCTATTTTGCTTTGTTTTCTTTTCATGAGGAGCTAGAGGCCTCTGGCACTGTTTTAATGGCCCGTCTGGTTGAACATAATCAGCAATTTTTTGGCAGAGTGTAGAAGCCAACTCTTCTTTTATAAAGCCTCTTTTCTCTATGGTGTCAATTTATTCCTCTCACATAATCCTCCTTACTTCATCCTAAAGATGAGTGAGATCCCTTCGCTATGTTATGGCCAGAAAGTCTTGGTCAAGTTCATGTGTAGCAGCCACCTTTTTATGTGGCAGCAAGGTTAGGTGGAGGAATCATAATTAACAAGAACAATATGTCTGATACTCCTACCACTTGTTGTTGAAGTACCAAAGTGGTACTTGTCAGACTGAGACAATAGAAATGTTCCCTGTGTAGGACAGTAGTGTACCTAAGAAGCACTTTCATCTTGCTTCCATTTACTCCTCCCAGGATGAAAATGCAACTTCCTTGGCTGAGATTTAGCAGTCTGCAAGTGATGTCCTCACACAGAGGCATTCATGCAGATTCCCTTTGGGGAACCCACACTGATTCTTTGGGGCAAAAATTCCTCTCAGATCAGCCATACACAAACTAGGGCTGTTTCTTTCCTTTGATTGGGCTCTAGCAGGACCTTTGTGCACAATGCAGGTCTCTAAGGTTCCTTCCCTCTTAGCTCTGTTGCATGCAATAGAAGTTTCAGAGAGGAGAAGCCATCAACAGAGCTAATTCAGGGAGAGCCCCAAGCATTCCAAATAACTTCATCACGAAGTACAGAATGAATAGTCCTCTTATATGGCCAAGAGTGGAAAATTGAGCCATAGTATCTTCTACATATATTCAGCCTTTCTCTCAACATAGAGCCCTAGTAGGGAACTGAGGAACCATAAGTATTTCTGTGTGTACTGTACAAAGTATTCACACACACACGGTTGCACATGCATACACAAGATTCATAGCCTCCTACCTTGGTTTTCCATTCCAGTAACTTTCTAATATGCTAGACAACTCCCTTCAAGTTTACAGAAGGAAGGTGATCTTGTTGCTAACTCACAAGTGACAAAGAAACTAGAAAATCATCTCTCAGGTTTCTGTTTATTCAGAAAATAAGTCAGTAAGTCAAGTGGTACAAGCTCATGGTGACCTAGTCTTTCTTCTGCTCTTCATGAAAGTATTTGTTTCTGATGATCTGGTACAGCTCATCATTAGAGAGAAGATTTGATGACCAGAAAGTCAATGGCTTCGTCTAGTTTGGTATCCAGCAGGTGTTTTTTCAAACTTTCTCATATAATCTCAGTTTTAAATTCCTTACAATCTGAGAGAGAAAGAGCAGTGTTTATCATGCTGTGATTTCATGTCTCATATTTGGTCTTTAACATGTAAACTCTTTCTGCAAATGAATGGAACAATCGTTATGCCATTCAGGTCATAGAAGTGTATCTGCCTGTTGCTCCAGATGTTGACAGTTTCCAGTCAATGTTTCATCTGAGCAGCAAGATTCTGGATTCTTCAAAACTACATGAGCATAAACCCACAGTCTCATAAAATGAGCTGTACATTAAAGGCTTCAAAATATCTACTGAAAGAATAAATTTGCTATTTCCTTCTTTACTATAGAAAAGTGCTTATGCATATATTGTCCTGCCCTGTTTAACATGATCTATTTATTTGAGATGGAGTTGTACATGTGCTAAAAATATGTCAATGTTTAAGCATTGCTCTGAATTGTCATTTATCAGCAACTCATTCTAAAGGATTTAAGGCACTAGAAGGATTGCAAGGAGATTAAAAGACTGGTTTGCAGAAAATAGCAAAATACCTCCATCAACTGCAGGCCTGAGATACATCCTTGATTGCTTCACTCAACCAGGTCTTCTACAGAAGTATTTGCCTACCTCAAAGTTTATTAAATGCAACACAGAGTTAATTGAATTATTTGTAGACTTCACATTAAATTTGTGCTAAAGGACATTGCTGAATCAGGGATTTAATGGGCAAACAGTTAAACAAAGGAATTATGTGTATGGCTTGAGCCAGGAAGCGTGAGGCAAGAATCCAGAGGGTTTTTTCACAGCTCTGCCTTTGGGAAAGCGAGATTAATCTTGATACTTGTAATAGATTTTGAACTTTCCTTATATACTGTTGTACCTCAGGCATCCCTGATATAATTAGAAATAGTAATCAAGTGTCAGCCTGATGCTCCTTTTACTTAGCAATTATGAGATTTAGTTAATTAGTACATTTCATGTGCTTTGGGGTACTTGGACAATGAAGGTCATGTATCTACTTAGAGAGATCTTTAGAAAAATGTGGGCCATTATTATTCAAATGTACTTGAAGTGTTAAGTATTATAAGTCAGTTATGGAGATGTGAGAAGGACTGAGGCTGTGATAACCACCCCGGTTTTTAGAGAAGACAGATTAAACCTTTCCACTATCAAAATCAAAATAAATGAAATAGAGGAAAAACAATTGCACATTTAGGGATCCCATTTAAAAGTTAAGACAAAGTGTGATGGAGACAGTGGAGTAAATACAGCCTGGTCTCTTGTGACAGGTCCTGGACATAGATTCTTTAAAGCCTTGGTGCCTTTGGGATTGTGAAAGGCTTATCTTTTCCATTGTCTCTCTACCTTCTAAAACATGCAGACCAACATTCGTGCCATTAGCACAGCAGAGTATTGTGGAAGAACCTCTTTTTCACATTTATATGGCCACTTATCTTGAGATTTCTCCTCCAGACTTTTCAGTCAAATGTGGTTAATACTAACCGCCGTATGCAGTAATATCGGTAAGAGGAAAGGTGGGAACTGGCAGACAGAAAAGCTAGAGAGACCCTCCTTTCCCTCAAAGAAAGCAGTGAAAGAAATCTATGTCTTTATGCATCTTCTTTATCAATCAGTGTTTCGAATCTCTTTGTCCTTTGGGTGACTCTTTAGTTTCCTAAAAAATGTTATCTGCACTTGGTTTAGTTCCAAATTTCAGACTTTATGTTAAAACCAACATCAAGAATTATCAAAAGGCTAGAGAAGGATTTGCAGGGTGACAAAAACACATTTAACATTTGCTTTCCTAGCTAGTAAAAAGTAAAATAGTGGAACAGCTCAGCAATCAAAAATGTTACCAGTCAGCAACATTTTCTCCTCCAGGATTAATATCTATAATGATAATCAAAGGTGTACAGGAGTTCATATAGGTCCATTCTTAATTTTGGTGAAAAAGGCAAGTGTTGCAAGATGCAAAACAGATGAAGAAATCAGGTATTGATAGGCAGGCAGCAGCAAATTCAATTATTTGATTTTTGCCACTTTGAGCCTTTGTCCAAAAAAGGCTTATGCATATTAGTAGTCTGTGTAAGATCATCAATTTCTGGATCTTAGAATAGGAATGTCCTATTATTACCTGGACTGCAGAACACAAGCCAGAGGATTCCAGACAGTTTCTGCAGTTCTATAAGCAGTTTATTGACTAGGTCCTTCAAAATGATGAACTTTCTGGCCTTAGTTGATCTCAGCATTTGAAAGTGATCTGCTTTGAGAGGGAAATAAGTTGTCTACCCATAGCTTAAAATTGCCCACGAGCATGTCCTACTTGAACAGAATCCAAAGTCATTTCCTAATAAAGAACTAATCCTTCATGGCAGTAAAGAAGTAGTTTAGTGTGCTGGACCCATAACCAAGGCAGTTGAAAGTGCACACAGCTTACGCAGAGAGGATCACTTACAAGGCTTTTTGGAATAGAAACTCAAAATGTTGTTCTTCTGAAATAAAACCAGGTTTTGAAAATGTGTTCCTCATTGTCACTGTTGACAGAAATATTCTTAAGACTTGAAAAAGACACCTTGGATGGTTCCAAGGACCTTGAAGTTCATTCGAACCCTGACCTTCTTAATTTGGAAAGGGATATGTATTAAAATTCATTTTCATTAAAGCTTTGGATATAATTCTAATACAGAAATAAAACAATGGTGAAATCTCTTCAAGCAGTTTTAGATGGGAGAAAACAGAAAAATCTGCTCCTTAGAAAGCATATTTCTTGTTTTCTTTCATCTCCACCCTTTAAATGGGTTGTTGTTGTACTCAATTGCTGCTCCCCAGTTCTGTGTCTTCTGGTTTTTTGAGCACTTTCACAAAAGAAAGAAAGAAACAAAGTACTTGTAGTTCTTTAATCCTTGAGTTCCACAGACAAACTGGGATTCCAGTTTGAAATGTCAAACTGCTTATGTCCACCTGCAGAACTAAGTTGAATTTTAAAATCTTTTATTTATTTATCTATTTGTCTGGGTTAAAATTTATCCCAGTACCTGTCATAACCCTGGTTAAAGCCCTTTGGTAAAAGGACTTTGAAGCAGTATTCATAAATCCCATTCTTAAATAACATTCCTTTGAGGTAGGAAAAAAAAAATAAAAGGACAAACAAAGCTCTTTATTTTTCACTGCTCATTAGATTTTCATATCTGGAACAAGCTTGGGGATTTAAAAGGAACAAAAGGAAAGCAACAACTCAGTTGCCTGCGATATCTCTGACACTTCCTCTGTGTGTGCATTTAGTTTCCATTCCAACACACCACAGTTGTGTTGAGAGGGAAAAAGCGTCTCTAACCTCCACATTGTTATGAGTTTTGTGCATCAGAACTCTCACAGTGCAGATATGTAATGGCCTGAAATATGTAATGGCCTGAATTCAGCTTCTTCATGTGTTATTGTTGAAAAGCCAGTAGCCTCTCACAGAAACTCTCTTTGTAACATACAGAATCACCATGTAAGTGTCTCCAATCTGTCCGGCTTATAAAATGGGACATATCTAATCTCTTTTTGGAGTCCAGAGGGGAGTCCAAGCCACAGTCAGGACATAAATGCTCCAGAGAACTGAATCTAGTAAGTTTATTCCTGCTTTCTTTGAAAAATCTCAAAGTCATCTTTAGTTTCAGTTAAAGAAAATTTAAAAAAACAAAACAAAATAAAAAACAAAACAAAACAAAAACAAAAAAAACCTACACAAACAAAAAAAAACCCCAAAAAACAACTGGAATTAATTGTTTTCTTTGTTCTCCAATATTTTTAAGGATGAGTACTCACTTGATGTGAAATTTAGACTGAATTTACATTTCTGAATATGAAAGATTTCACATGATAAAATTTGACTCTATAAAATTTATTCCATATTCCCATTTTAAAGAATTAAAGAAGTTTTACTTTTAAAAGACAAAACCATTTTACGTTATCTTCATATTATAGTCACAAATTCATTTTACTGGAGCATGCAAATAATATTCAATTATTTAAAAAATATACATTAACATGACATTTTAGAATTGAAAAGTTAAGAGATTTGAAAGTGTTTAGAAAAAACAATCTATGAGTAGTACTTCTGTTTAGCAGTTTACTTTTGCACGGAAAATAGCAATTACTGAAGAAAATATGTTTTATTCAGAGCAGACTTTACATGTTATGGTTAGCATTGCTTAGATTTCTGAGACCAGCATAGAAATTTATTCTTGTCATGTTAGCATCTGTGCATTTACCAGTCACCTCTTTATTTCACCTCATAACAAGTCAGGGACAGGCTTGCTTCCACAGCTGGTCTGAGAGTACAGCTACATTAAGAGAAGCAGTGAGTTAGTGTGCCGCAGCATAACAAGTTATGGCTCATCAGCGAGCGTCAATAACTGTGTGTAGCTCTTTGCAATCAGGATGAAAGGCCTGCTTAGCAGATGGAAACCTGTCAGTTCCTTTTTACTAAACTGCTTTCTCATGGCATTGATCCTTCCAGGCATTTCTTTTTTTTAAAAATCCAACCACTTCAATAAAATCACAGAGTGAGTCAGATAGGAACCATTTTTCAAAGTATTTGTTGACTCCTATTGTAAAAGTCAATTGTTCATGAGAGGATGGTCTCCTGGTCAGGCATCTGCTGTGTCCTAATATCCTGCTTAACTTGAATATCAAAAACAGAAAGGAAAAAGTAAAAAATCCAACCTCTGAGATGCCAGACCACTAGAAGTTTAATGCTGCAAGTTTTATAGCGTATTTGTTTTCCTTACCATCATAATGGTCGATGTATAACTGTGCAAGCAAAAGTCCAGAAAAGGTTCCTTGGTTTTCAGGCCTCCACCATCTCTCTGCAGTTAGAGAAGGCTCTGTATTTACTGAAGTTCAGCTGAGCCAAGGAAGACAATGATATAGATGGTCAGAAACTGAAGGGAATCAGCCAGTAATGTTGTCTTGGATGTGAGGGTTTTATTAGCTAAAGTAACCATTTCCATGTGTCCACATTGGAGAGGGAAGACACCTTCAAGACGGTTTAAAAGCAAAACTGACAGCAAAACCAAGGACTGCTTGAATGCTCTCTAAGTACCCATGTGAATTCTAAGGCAATTGCTGAGCTCTATCCTTTTGCAGCTATGCTAACACAACTCTCGGCTAGAAAGGTTAAAACTAGCTGAACTACTTCTGACTTAAAGAGCAATATGAAGTGCAACTGGATATGTGCAATATATGGCAACAGCTGCACCATAACTGGACCCAGCTATTTCTCTGTCACTTCACCTTCCCTTTTCACTGAAGCTGACCACCACTCTTTTTCCTGTAACTGCTTCCTTCCACCTCACACTATTTCATTATTCTTGAGCTTATGCTAGGCTATCCACTGACAAATGGAAAGCAGCAGTCCTTCAGCATCCACGAGGCAAGTCCTGACTCAGAATTAATTTGGGATAGAGTCCTTGTCCCTTTTCTATATTTCGGCATCCCTGCTTTGGTAAGAAAGAATCATTCATAGAAAGGTGTAGATGCATCTCAGACTGATCCAAAGAAGTGGAGGTGAGAGTGCAAAGTGCAACTCCTCTCTGTTCACTTTTTTGGGTGGGTAAGAATGACTTCCTTGGTCTGACATCCCATCATAGGAATAAAAATATCAAGGTCCCCTTCAAGGAAGGTATATAGCAGCAGAGTATGCTATGAGGCACCAAGGAGTCACTTTCCTCTGGCACTTTAGGGATAATAGTGGCAGACTCATGCCATTCCCATTCAGACATTATCTGAATAGGTTCATTCTGCTCTATCTTGTTATAGCAGTACTGCCCTGATGGATTCCAGGGTTAATTTGTTGACGAGACAGAGAAAGCAGCTTTTGTGTCAGGCTTTCTGTAGAGCCTGGCAAATCTCTGTGTTCTTAATATCTATTATATTTCAAGCTTTTATTTGCTTTCATAAAGACATTTAGATAGATAGATAGACATCAGCAGGTCTCATAGTATTTGGCTGGGGGGGGGGGGGGGGGGGGGGANAAGTGAGTTACAAGACATGACCCACAGCACTGGCCAGGCAATCAGAGGAGGAAAATGTAGAATTCCTGCTCTACCTGATGCTTATCCTGTGTAGCTGCCTGACCAAACCTGGAATTTTGTCATGTAATCAATCATCTGGCTCCAGGAAGTAAATCATAAATGGATAAAGTCTGTGGCTCTGTGAAGCTTTGCTATCAAAGCCTACCTCATAGCAGGTGAGGCTGCTAGAACCTCTTCAAATGCAGCAAGGTGCAGATTATCACCAGTAGAGGTGTTTTCCCCTAGAATTTGTTCCCTCTTTGTGTTGGTTACCCATAGTACATACTACACCAGCTTGAGCCACTGCCACAGTACAGATGAGAGGTATTAAAGCTATATCTGGGCAGCAGCTCTTACAGTAAATGTTTATAGTCTCAAGAGGAACTTCATCCAAATTTACACATATGGACTTTAACACAAGTTTAAGCCCCTTGATCCAAACCAGTAAATAAACCAAACAGCACTGAGACCTGATTCAAATGAAGCATTGTTAGTAATAATACATCCACAGGCATCCACTGTACCATGACTGTCAGTGAATCAGTCATAGAAATCATGTATTTACTTGCTCAGAGAGACCTGACAAAACTGACTGACCCCTTCTGGGAGAGTGAATGTGCTCATCCCTGGCCTACCACTAACTTGCATGAGTTATTACCTGGGTTCAACAGGCTTGTCATCTGGGGATGAGTCACCACCCACCTTATAATCAATGGCATTAATTTTGAAGGAACAGTATTTGCATATCATGTCTCATGGGGTTATAAACAAAGAATGAATTTTGTGTGTGCTGTACTGACAGCTCACGTGGGCAAATAAAGCAGATTTTATTCATGGAGGAAATCCCAGAGGGAACTGGGAATTTGTGCTAATGCCAGTTAATCTCAGGGTTTAGGAGCTGAAAAAGAACAAGGGGAAATAGTTTAAGAACCTGTCCCAGCTGGTGGCAACATCTGTGCTTTGGGAGGATATGTACAAACACACATACACAAGAGCTTCAGAAACATTGTACAACAGCATTTCCTGTGAAGCCAAGGGAAACATCTATTCATCTGACTATTGATCAGTCACACCTATGTTTAAGAACAGCATGTGTACATTTAACACTTTCTCCTCTTCTATCTCTATTGTATTCTCCCTCTGGGAACCACCTCTCCTTCCTACTTAACCCACATTACAGGTATCTTTGCAGAGAAGTGCTTTGTCTTCTTGCATGGCAGCAGGAAAAGGACAAGGAATAGAGCTAAAGCAACTTCTGCTCCCAGTTGTCTTTCCTGTTCTGCCTTTGAGGGATCAGGGCACATCTGTATCCACAAAGGTTATGCAACATGGTCAAGAAACGTGTTACAGCCTCAGTGTCTCATGAGAGCCACACCTTCTAGCTTTAATCCTCTTGAAAAAGCAAAATTGGTGAAAGAATAAATCTGTAGATCTGAGTGTAGAAAAGCTGAGATCTCTCAAAGAAAAAAGCCAACAAGCTGTTTGTCTGCCCTTGTAAAGTAAGCACTGGTGTACAGATGCATGCAGCAGTAACCACGCACACATAGAGATGGAGCTTTTCCTTGTTGCTTTTTTTTCACTTCCATTTTTTTTATAAAAAGATCTCCTACTACGTCTTTCACTTAAAACCAAACAGGGAAATGAACACAAAGACAGTAATTTAAAATTGAAATTTCTTTTACTGCCTCTCCATCACTTCTGCTCCAAGTAGCTGTTGAACATTACTCTGTCAAGTCTTCAAGTATTTAGCTACAAAACACTCTTCATAAATAATGTAGGCAGATTAACTAAATGGTACATAATTACTGCAAATTTAGAGTCTCGTTACAGAATATATTTTATCCATGATTACAGTGCTTACAGACTTTCCAAACACTCTCTTGTATATTTGACAGTAAACCACAGGAAAATTTCAGCTGTCTATAAATGCTCTTCAGAATCTATAATAACTTAGATGAACATTTAAAGAGTTTGATTTAGGAAACACCTAATACATTTTTTTCTATTTTTTTCCTCACTTAAAGTTACCCAAAAAAAGTAAGAAAAAAAATGCATGAGATTGGACTTGTAAAGTGGAAGTTTTCAAAGTTGATTGCAGGTTCACAACTCTCTAACAAGGTACTTTCACTCTGGCAGAGACTCAAATGAGACAATTAACAGGAGCAATGAAGCAATTCGAAGTGAGAGTTGTGTGGCTTTTTAATTGGTACTTCAGAAAGCCAAAGTTCCCTCTATACAAAAAAGACAGGATCCAGGGAGTAATTGCCTAGCCATTTCTGTGAAAAGAGCTTCAAATCTCAGTTAAATACGATCTTGATCTTAGCATAGGAAGGTCATGATTGTCTGGAATCCTAAAGATGTTTCTTCCCTGCAGTGGTCCATTAATGACTTGAAAGATTTTACGCTGGTCATTATCGGGTACTGAATGAATGCCAAAATAAAAGCTAAAATGTAGACTCAGTACAGTTCCTGCTGTGTAATAAGGGAAAATTTCCACAGACTGCAACAGCAGTTGGGCCTCACTCTGTTAGCAATGAAACAGACATCTTATAGCTGACCACTTCCAATATTCACTGTGTTGATGCTCACAGTAGAGATGTGATTGTAGGTAAGGACAATATATCCTCTTCTGATAGACTGAACAGAGGTTGAGTTACTGCTCCCAGAGCTGCAGATGCTTTTCAGACTAAGTTAGCAGAGCACTGGGTAGGCAACAAAAATACCATTATTTGATCAAGGTCAAATGCTGTATTTTGTTCTCAAAAGTGTACCAGTACCCCAAATTCCTTTCTTCCCCACCTCCCCCGTTGCCCCCTGCAGGTTCTAATGGAAGGAGAAAGCGTGAAAACTGCTTTCCCCATCATGCCCTGCGGGCTTGAAGAAGGAACAGCAAAAGGTGCCTTTTCACATGTGGGCTGACCTTTGTGGAAGCCCACACTGGAATCAGGCTGGTGCTTGGCTGGGTTTTCATGCCCAGTATAAAATGATAAATGGACACTTTTTCTAGAAAAGAATAAATAGACCAATGGAGAAGGCAAAAAGGTTCCCTTCTTGAGAGTTCCTGCCTTGTGAGTTCCCTGTCTTGAAAGAGCTCCTAATAGAGGGCTCAACAGGAAAGGTTCCTGCTGTGACTGGATCATTCCCACTTTTGGACGGCTCCTACTTTTTTGCATGGCTCTCAGTTTTACAGTTTTACACTGTCCCTGCCTTTGGATGGTTCTGCCCACTTTTGCACCCTTCTGTGCAAACTTGCAGGCTTGGCAAGCTCTGGGGTCCTTTGAGAGAACTGCTGACAGCATCTGGACTGGACCCTCTCAGACCATATCAGCAGCTGACTTCCTGGCTGCCTTCCAAGCTGGGAAAACGCTAATAGTTTGGCTCTTCCCTGCCACTATTGAGGCAGCATCATTCCACAATCATCCCACTTGTAGAAGAAGTACTCGAGACATTTCTGAGTTTGGCAGCTCTGCCACTCACCTTGGGCTTCTGCTGCATGGATCTATACTATTGGATATTGCCTGCAGCATCAGAAGGCTGCTTCTGCAGAGGAATACAGCAAAGGACCACTGCTGAATATCTATCTCACCTCCGTGAGTAAGACTCACTGTTCCCTTAATTCTCTGCTTCAGCCTGATTGATAGTGGGGTAAAGCTTTTGGGATTGAAAGTGGTGTTTATAGCTTAGCCTTTTTCACTTTCTGACTTCCTAAATATCTAAATTTGTCTATAATATCCTTTTGGAAGAAATTCCCAATCAAACTGAATCTGTAAATAAACCTAATATTTGTATATAGTTTGGGGGTGAGATTTCACCCCCAAATATAAAATAAAATAATTCTATTTTTATAATTCCTGACTTGGCCACATTAATTCCTTTCCTCCACAACAGGGTAGGCAACAAATACACCATTATTTGACCAAGGTCCAATGTTGTATTTTGTTCTCAAAAGTGTACCAATATAAAAGTTTCAGCAATGTAAGCACAATTCAGGGTTTTTTCTCATTCTCAGGTCAGCTCACTTCAGCATTCACTCTGTGTCTTCTCCATTCTACCAATGCATTTTGAGAAGGCAAAGGCAACAGCAGAGAGATTGGCTTTAAAACAAAGAAAGCTTTGAATGCCTGCCTATTGCTATTTGGTGCCTTCAGGGTCCCAGTTAGGATGGTATTGTGAAGAAGTGTCATGTTTAAATCCCACTTCTGTTGCTTATTAGCAACTAATTACTCTACTTATACTTTTAGTTGGTCAGTCTTCTCTGGCAAGAAATCCTGGCTTGACTAAGATATTGGCCTAGAAACCAGTGATGAGTGGTGTTCCCACAGGAGTTGGTACTAGGATCAGCAATCTTTAACTGATCCACCTGAGGGACAGGATGCCATTCAGAGGGACCTGGACAAGCTTGAGAGGTGGGCCTATGAAAACCTCATAAAGTTCAACACAGCCAAGTTCAAAGTCCTGCATATGGGTCAAGGCAATTTCAAGTACAAATACAGACTGAGTGATGAGTGGATTGAAAGCAGCCCTGCAGAGAAGAACTTGAAGGTGTTCATAGAATCATAGAATGACTTGAATTGAAAGAGACATAAATATTGTCCAGTTCCAACCCCCATGCCATGGGCAGCAACACTTCCTTCTAGACCAGGTCGCTCAAAGCCTCCTCCATTTTGGTTACAAACAACACTTCCAGGGATGAGGCATCCATAATTTCTCTGGGCAACTTATTCCAGTGTCTCATCACCCTCATAGTAAAGAACTTCTTGATGTCTAATCAAAATCAACCCTGCTCTAGTTTAAAATCATTACTCCTTGTCCTATCACCATATGCCCTTATAAAAAGTCCCTTCGTAGCTTTCTTATAGGCTTCCTTCAGATACTGGAAGACTACTATATGGTCTCCTATAAGCATTCTCTACTTCAGGCTGAACAGACCCTACTGGTTGACAAGAAGCTCAGCATGACCCCGTAATGTATGTTTGCAGCCCAGAAGGCCAACCGTATCCTGAGACTGCATCAAAAGTGCAGGTGATTTTCACCCTCTACTCCACTCTCATGAGACCCCACCTGGAACATTTCATTCAGCTCTGGAGTCCCCAGTATAAGAAGGACATGGACCTCTTGGATCAAGCTTATTAGAAATACAAAACACCTCTCCTATGAGGAAAGGCTGCAAGAATAATCTCTTTTCCAGAGAGAAGAAGTCTCCAAGAAGGTCTGATAGCAGCCTTCCATTATCTAAACAAAGGTCTACAAGAAAGCTGGAGAGGGACATTTGACAAGGGCATATAGTGAAAAGATAAGCATCAATGACGTTAAACTGAAAGACTTTAGATTTAGATTAGATACAAGGAAGAAGTTCCTCAATGTGAGGGTGCTGAGGCACTGAAACAAATTCTCCAGAGATTGTGTATACTGCATCCTGGAAATGTTTAAGGCCATTTTGGCAACTTGATTTAGTGGAAGGTGTCCCTGCCCACAGCAAATGATCTTCCAATCAAAACTATTCTGTGACTCCATGAAATAAATTATTTCTAGGCAACATGCCTCTTAGGAAACATCAAGTTCTCAACGGGACTCATTTGCATTGTGTTGGAAAAATTGCTCACACGTTCCCAGGGCAACCACTATTGTATGTTGCAGGGTAAGGACTTCAGAGGTGCAGTGGAAAAAAAGCAAGAGTAAAATTTCACCTTCAGTCACTGCAATAGATAATGATAAATTTTGGGCTGTCTTATCCATGGGTGTTTGTATTTGTCATCAAATATGGGGACTCGGGATGTGGAACCCATATCTTTAATCTAGACAGGAAAGTTTTATTTTACACAAAGAAGGAACTTGTTGGTGTATGGTAATTTGAAAACCCATTCCCTGTTCTTGGTACAGCATAGGTAAAACAAGGTTACTTGTGTAGCCTTGTGTAAAGTTAAGGTTGTGTTCATGTAATCTTCCTTCTGTGGGCTGCTTTTCATATGTAAGACTGAGAAGTCATCTGTTCTCTGTTTACTTTGATTTTTGATCTACAATTATCGACATGTAACTCTGCACAGATCACTGCTGGATCAGAATGAAAGCAGATCTTTTATTCAATGGTTTACTTGAAATATCAGAAAAAAATATATTGCTGTAGGTTAAATAAAAATTGAGGTATCTTCTTTGTGTTTTTTATTTTTCGTAATAGTTATCCATAGATACTGAATTCTGCCCCAAGAAAAGTGAATCATTTGGTTTGGGCTTTTACCAATTCATTATTTTAAAAAAGAAAAAAACAAACCATCATATTTAATGTTACCAAATTTTCATTAAAAAAAAAACCAAACCACTCACAGCACTTTCTTCTAAAATTCTCCAAATGCAACAGTTTTGGCATCCAGAATACTGTTTTTCATTTTAACAGTAGTAAAGTGATACAGTTTTGATTTTTAAAAGTAAATTATCCACAAACCTTTTTTTTTTTTTTTTTTTCACATGGGAGAACTGCCAAATTTTCGGGGGAAAAAATGAAAAATAATGCTGGAAGACGTTGGTCAAAGTCAGATTGAATAGATATAAACATGTCTTGTATGACGTTCAATATCATACAATTATTGTGCTACCTTTGCTAAGGGAGATGACACTATTATGGCAGACTGATCAAATGGAAACTACTTTGTCAAGCTTAGCAGGTTAGGCTTCACCCAGTACTGTCTCACCAAACTTTACAAATAAAGACTTTTTTCTTGTTCTGTAAAGCCAGTTAATAATTGTTGGTTTTGTGGACACTTGAAAACAAGGATACCACATATATATATATATATGTACACACACCCCTATGCCACACCCTCTTTCTGAATATCTCTGAATGTTTCCCATCATCCCATACAATGGAAAACCCAAGACATGATTGCCTTATATCAAAGCTGGGGAAAACAAGCACAGAAACTGTGACTTCCTCAAGATGATACAAGCATTCAACAAAGAATGCCATTTAGGAAAACACTAACTGCTGTTTCTCTATCTCTAACATCTTCACGTACATCTGCCACAGAAACAGTGGCAGATACAAATCAATATTTCTTGTTGGAAAGAACAAAGAGACAGGTTTGAGCTTAGCCTTGTATGGAATTGAATTGTCTCCCTTATGTCAGACAGAAAACATCTGTGTTCGAAACTGCTGATGCCACTGTATAGGCAGTTCATCATACACAAGCATCACAGTGAAGGAAAGGTTGGAGTTAAACCTTCTGGCAATCAGCTTGATGGGTACTTACTTCTGTCTCCACAAAAGAAACAATTTGAAATGTGAGCTGTAAACAGGCTGTATGTTCTCCACCTCCTGCTGCTTAATTAATACTGTGGATTGACAAGGAGGAGTTGGTACACAATCTACCTCCAACAATTCAAGTACAGCTACAAACTTCAGACAGTAGCTTCTTACATCTTCTCAGAAACTAGAATTTCTGCTTTGCAAGATCTGCCTGTATTTCCATGTTTGTTGTCTGCTCATGTTAAGTCAAAAAAATCCTCCTTTTTACTTATTTCCCCCCCACTTCCTATTCATAGATATAGGGAAATCTGTTGTCCTCATGCTTTTTGGCTTCTGCAAAACATTTCAGGTTGCTTTGACACTGGTTGTCACCTGCCTGAATTCTGCAGTATCTGTTAAGATTGTATTTCAGGTGCCTCATGTCCTTCAGCACTTGTGCTGCACTAGCCTACATCTCTCAGAATCTCTGTGGCATTTAATGCTGAGCAGGGAACCATGTACCCTGTTGGTGATGGTTTGAAGATGGTACTCTAACCTAGTTCTTAATTATGAACAAGAATAGGAACTTTTTGGAGATCTTTGACTAAAAGGTAAACGAAGTAAGGCATTAGATGCAGGAAAATCATAATAGATAGCTCTATATAATTTCATTAGATTGCTGATTTAGGATCCAATTTGCTGTGCAAACTACTGTTTTTCCTTTTCTTCACTCTAGCTGCTGCTGGCTGGTGCTTTTGCATGGCTTCACTGACCTTGGCTGAGATTCTTGTTATGGCTCAGCAGCAGCAGGGCTTTCACTCTGTTTTCTTTCTTTCATTCTTTTGTTCTTTCTTTCTTTCTTCCTGTTTTCTGTCTTTCTCCTTTGTGTAAAGGGTCTGCACTTTTCCTTTGTCCAGGGGTGTGTGAATCAGTACAGGGGGATCCTTGCATTGTTTATGAATTGTAAATATATGTAAATATATTTTGTACATATACATCACATTCTTTCTTACTTTTGTAAATATAACTTTCATTTTGCTTCCAAGTTCTGAGCTTGCTTGGTAATTTACTGGGGGTGTGTGGGGGGGGTAAATTCCAATTTGTTGGGGTCCAAATCCAACCAAGAACACCTGTGAGGGAAGTGATTCAACAGTGGTGGTCAACACAAAAGTGTCTAAGAGTTGAAGACATTCCCACAGAGCAGTGCATTGATCCAAGCACTTCTTAATTTCAGTAAAGCTAAACTGAAAGAAAAAGAGGAAAAGAGGAAACCAAAACATTTACTTTTGGTTTTGGTCCAGTCAATCACATCATCTCAGAAATCCTGTATCCTCTACAAATGGAATTTTTCTTTTGGAAAATGTCAATTTTAAGTCCCTTACTCACTGAGCATTTTCACTGATTTTCAAAGGAAGAACCTTAACTGAGCGCATTAGTTTAAAACTAACCCTCTATCCTGGTTCTAAATTATAAACATAGAATAGGAGAATTTTAAAGACATAAAAGAAAAGAAACAAATAGTAAAAGGTAAATAAAATAGGGAATTGGATATAAAAGAAAAACAACAATGAAGAAAAACCTTCAGAACTAGTCTAGTAGTTTTATGTAGTTTTATTTTGGGGTAATTTTAACCCACCACACTGAGAAACCTTGATTTTTCTTCCTGTTCCCCAGTCCAAATAGCTCAGCTCTAGGCAGGATTCAGAGTACCTCCAGCACAGTGGGAATCACAGAGGTACCTTATTCTATTTCCTGTAATATTCTTGTGCTTTTGTAAAGCTTATAAAATGAAATCACATAGAATAGAATAGAATAGAATAGAATAGAATAGAATAGAATAGAATAGAATAGAATAGAATAGAATAGAATAGAATCAACCAGGTTGGAAGAGACCTCCAAGATCATCCAGTCCAACCTATCACTCACCCCTATCCAATCAACTAGACTATGGCACTAAGTGCCCAATCCAGTCTTTTCTTGAACAAATCTGGGGACGGTGACTCCACCACCTCCCTGGGCAGCCCATTCCAATGCCAATCACTCTCTCTGTGAAGAACTTCCTCCTAACATCCAGCCTATACTTCCCCTGGCACGACTTGAGACTGTGTCCCCTTGTTCTGTTGCTGGTTGCCCTGGAGAAGAGACCAACCCCCACCTGGCTACAACCTCCCTTCAGGTAGTTGTAGACAGCAATGAGGTCCCCCCCAGAGCCTCCTCTTCTCCGTGCTAAACAACCCCGGCTCCCTCAGCCTCTCCTCAAAGGGCTGTGTTCTCACCAGCTTTGTTGCCCTTCTCTGGATGCGTTCCAGTATCTCAACATCTCTCTTGAATTGGGGGGCCCAGAACTGGACACAGCACTCAAGGTGTGGCCTAACCAGTGCTGAGTACAGGAGAAGAATAACCTCCCTTGTCCTACTGGCCACACTGTTCCTGATACAGGCCAGGATGCCATTGGTTCGCCTGGCCACTTGGGCATATTGCTAGCTCATCTTCAGCCTACTATCTACCAGTACCCCTAGGTCCCTTTCCTCCTGCCTGCTCTCCAGATGTTCTGTCTTCAGCCTGTAGCGCTGGTTGGGGTTGTCGTGGCCAAAGTGCAGAACCCTGCACCTGGCCTTGTTAAATCTCATCCCATTGGCCTCTGCCCACCTATCCAGCCTGTCAAGATCTCTCTCTGCAGGGCTTTCCTACCCTCCAACAGATCCACACCTGCTCCTAGCTTGGTGTCATCTGCAAACTTACTGATGCTGGACTCAATCCCCTTGTCCAGATCATGAATAAAGATATTGAACAGGACTGGTCCCAGCACTGATGCTTGGGGGACACCAGTAATGCCTGGCTGCCAACTGCATTGCTATCCTTGGTGGAAAAAAATATCTTACTCTTCTTAACAATGTTGGCAGTAATGCAGCCTGGCACTAGGACATGCTTTTCTTCGACAGCATCATGGGACACCAGTCAAACAGACTGTGCAACAGCTCAGTGGTCATTCATTCTCTCGCCTACAGCATTGGCAGCAAGTGGCTCATAGCTCCCGGTCTGATAGAAGCACACTAGGGGAAGAGGCTGCCTGTGGGGAAAATGAAAAGAACAGCAGCAGTTTACAGTGATTAAGTCACTTAGTTCTGTGGCTGTTAAGCTGCAATGAAAAAAAGAAAAAAAAAAAGACAAAAAAAAGACAACTGTTCTTTTCCTTTTCCTCTCCTGTCTTCTCCCCTGCACATTTCTTTCAAAGCAGTAAGCAGCATAATCTTTCTATGAAGGATCGTTGCAACAAAAATCCAGGTTTTGTGTCTCACGTGGCCCATTGCTGTTATTGCTAAACACTTTCAAAACTGTTCTATCAATGCTATTGCCTAAAAGAAAAAAAAATAGAAAGAAGAAATTGAAGTGTCTTTGCAAACTGATTTTTCATAAAAAAGGAAAGGAGGTAACTCTGTGGCTTTAACTTAAACCTCCATATTGTTTCACTGACGCACATCAGTCTAGATAACTAACCTGCTGTTGTGACTGGGAACCCTAACTCTTACTCTCTATGACACTGCTGAGTCTGTAAGGAAATTAGGTATGTCCCATCGCAAAGGAAGCAAGTAAAGGAGGTCTCCCACTTCTGCTATCTGTCCAGTCAAGGAATCTTAGCTTTTCTGTGGGAAAAAGAAATCAGTAAGAAAGGTAACTAAAGTTAACAGGCAGTGTGAGAAAAAGAATAGTATTTCAACTCAGCAACTCCTTCCAAAAAGTGGCTTCTATCTACCAAGAACCACCTCCTGAATAAACTTCCTCCCTCAGAGTGTTAGTTATAATGCCTTCAACCTCCCAGTGACAAGTACTATCCATTTTTGTAGTATCTATGCAAAAATCAGAGCAACCTGAACTCTCTCCCCCAAACTGAAAGAAGGTGTGAATACTGAAATCAAGGGGAGAGCCCAGATCTCAGCCATTCATTAGGTTTCTTGCAGGTAATAATGCAGTGACTAAAAATGAATGATCCTTACTCCTTACTTGTCTCCCTACTGTCATCTTTGAGTGAGTTGATGGTCTAATGGACATGGTTTTATTTCTGGAGATAAAATGTAATGGTATCAGACAGTTTCACACTGCCTAGCGCTACAATTTCACTGGATGTAGCTCTCATTAGGATAGAATAAACAGCAATGGCTGAGATAATTTTCCCCAGTGAACTGCAGCTGCTGACTTTTATGACTCCAATAGGTAGCACTCACTTTTCTGTTGGTGTTGTCAGCTAAACTAAAACTGAAGTGTTCACAAGACAGAAATAGCTTTTGTCATGATGTTCAACTGTCATGTCCATTGAAGACTAAGAAAGGTTAAGAGTTGGCTTGAAGGTGGAAGTGTTAATGAATTCTAATCACTGAAGAATCTCTGTGAAACATTTTCAGTGTGGTCTGCCAGGACTAATAATGGATAATTCTTATTCTGTCCAGATAGGCTACTTAAAATTTTGATTATAATTTTGGAATGTAGACCTCTGGAAAAGGAAAATTCTTCCTTGTCAGAAGCTGGAACTGCTAGTTGGGTGAGGTTTCTGAGAGACTCCTGCAGCTCCCGTTAATAGCAGATCTGAGTATAAAAACATTTATAAAAATGTTTGTGTTCATAATGCACCTGAGAGGTACTTTTTGTTTTGAAAAAGGATCGCAGGATGATGGGGGTTGGAAGTGACTTCTGAAGATCTTCAGGTCCAAACTCCCTGCCAGAACAGGACTATAGAATCTTGTGCAGGCCACACAGGAATGCATCCAGATAGGGATTGATAGTCTCCAGAGAAGGAGACTCCACAATCTCCCTGGGCAGCCTGTTCCAGTGCTCTGTGACCCTTACAGTAAAGAAGTTCTTCCTCATGTTGATTATATAGTTGTGATGGTTTGGGTATCCCCCGCCCNTTATATAGTTTATACCCATTGCCCCTTCTCCTATCACAGGACACAACCCTTCCTTCTTGACACCCAGGCCTCAGATATTTCTATACATTTATTAGATCCCCTCTCAGTCTTCTCCTCTCTAGTCTCAAGAGCCCCAGGTCTCTCAGCCTTTCCTCATAAGGCAGTGCTCCAGTCCCTCAATCATCATTGTAGGCCTCTGTTGGACTGTCTCAAGTAGATCCCTGTCCCTCTTGGACTGGGAAAGATCAGAGATTCTGATAAAACTTGTGGTTATTTCAGATGCTATCTTTTCCAGCAGTCCTCCCTGATTTCTCTCACTAGCAGCTTACTACAATTTCCCCTCCCCTTTTGCTGCAGCTTGCAGGCTGATGTATACTCTAAAATACTGAACAGTCAACAGGAGCAGGCATTCATTTCTTTCTGCTGATACTGTGACAGAGGCCTGGAGAGACTGGTTAGTCCCCTGCTTTGTTGAAATGGAGGAGGAATCCATGGAAACTTAAACAATGACTGGCCTTAGTGACTCAGCTGAAAGTATATGAATGAGAGGGAGCTAAAGGACATATTTTGCTAGAGACTCTTAAAAATTCTAGCAAAATCCACTGGGCATATCTGTAATTAGTGGATGATGGAGACAGCAGAATTACATGTCACAGAAGCGGTGGCAGAGCCAGCCTGTAAGTTCCCCTGTAACTCCTCACTGCTCACCTGTAGAATGACCATTCTTTACCTTTAGGAGTATAGCTGTTTTAAACATCAGTATCTGTATCTGAATGCTGTAACTGTATCTGTACTGCCTCTTCTTCCATCCATGTTTCCAGGAAGACCAATGTGTGTGCACATATATATCTATCTTTTAGTTTCACGTTAAATCTCTACTTTTCTGTTTTGTGGTTTGGTTTTGGTTTTGTTTCATGTGTGTGGTTGTTCTTTTTTTCAGTAAGTAGGCAAGCCAAAAAATCTGCTACAAGAAGTGGGGTTTCTTTGTTGCTGCAATTGTTAAGCAAGAGCTTGCTCTGAGAGAGAGAGAGAGAATGCTTGTGTCCAGAGAGGTTTAAATAGCTTAGGATTTATGTACTTCAAAAAATGGAGAGAAAAAGGGGAAGGATTTGATTTAACTAGAATCATTGTTGATTTGCATCCTAGAAAGATATCTGACAAGTGTGGTAGTGATTTGAACACAGCCATATCTCACTAAAAGATTCTTCCTTTCTTTTCTCAGTTGAAATGAGAAAGCCATCACAAAAACAGATGTCTCTCTTCAGAGACATCACAGATGAAGCTGTTACCAAAGGCACAGAATCCTTTAGAAAGAGAAGTATTCTTTCTTCTGTCACCTTTAACACTCAGTATACCAGCCCAGCATCACAAGCCAGATATAAGGTTGGTGCATGGGAGCTTCTTCAAGACAAGAAGCTTGAAAAGATAACTGCCATGAATGTCACTGTTCTTTTTCATTCTGTTGTACTTAATCTCTGTGCAGATTCCTCATCTGCAGAACAAGTCCTGTTTTCTTTGGTATGAATTCCCTGTCTGCAGGTTTTCACTTTCCTCTCAAAATCTGCAGTATTTCATCCTGAAATAGGTAGTATAAGGAGAGAGGGAACAAGAGAGTCCACTCTCAGTCAGTTTTGAACACTTTGAAAAATTTGTTTATGATGTTTGACCAGAAACAGTCAAGTTTCAAAGACAGGTGCATGAATCAGGTGAAAATAAATGAAATATATGTCTATAAACCAGGCAAAGTTGCCTGTGCAGGGCAGCCTGGAGTTCCAGGGACAAAAAATAAAAGCCTCACTCTATGCTGAAAGCTTTGCAGTGCTAGTCACAGGCTGGATTATGCAACACATCTGTTTGTATACATATGTAGGTAAAAGCACTTGTGTATATAGAATAGAATAGAATGCTATTGCAGTTGGAAGGGACCTACAAAGATCATCTAGTCCAGCTGCCTGACCAGTTCAGGGCTGACCAAGAATTAAATCATATTGTTAAACATATTGTCCAAATATCTCTTAAAGACAGGCAGTCTTGTAGCATCAGCCACATGTCTAGGAAGTGTGTTCCAGTGTTATCCTCTTGGTAATGGAATGTTTCCTCATGTCAAGTCTGAATCTCCTCTGGCACTACTTTGAACCATTTCTATTTGTCCTGTCACTGGATACCAGAGAGAAGAGTTCAGCACCTCTCTCTACTTCTATTACTCAGGAAGCTGTAGAGGAGCTAAGGTCACCCTTCAGCTTCCTTCTCTCCAAACTAGACAAACCCAGTGTCCTCAACTTGTATATATATATACAAGAAATACAAAGGGTGAAATATAAGGGAAAATGCAGCAACATGGTTCACTTAAAATTTTTCTACTTAATACCCTGGAGATTGTTGAGCATATTCACCTTAACACTCCTTGTAGAGCTAATGAAGAGAGATAGGTACCTCCAGAGGCTAATTTAGTCCATTGCTCTCTTATAAAGTAATTAGGCTTCATCAGGCAAGGAGAAATCTGGGTTCTTAAGTTGCCAATAATCTTTAAATGAGCACCTGAACTCCCTCTGCATCTTGAAATCTACAAAATGTTTCTTCAGCTCCTATACAAAATATTTGCATTTTGTGTTACAAAGCTTCTTGAGAGAATATTCCTCCCTCTGCTTCTGGCAAAAAGAAGCAGGCAAAAATAGCTTTCAGACCGTTAACTTGCTTCAGGGATTTTTTATATTTTCTGAGGAAAAAAGAAATCACACCAGTTCCTACATCCAGAATTCTGGTGAGCTCTGAAATATACTTAGATTTTATTTTTAAGTGTATTTAATCCACCAGGACTCAAAGCAAAACACAGCAATCTGCTCTGCTTAGAAAGATTCTGTTTTGCATTCCTGCCTTAAAACTTAAATAAATATCACTTCGGATTAACCTCAGATTCAATAGATTCAATTCTGACCCACGAATGAAACAATATTTAGAGAAAAACATTCAAACAATAAATCTCCCTCATTTTTAGTATAGTTTAAATACCACAGGTTCCTGTACCTGCTAAGTTGGTTTTGGTTCATTTTTTTCTGATTTTCTATTTGTTATTCTCGTTGGTTGAAATCCTCTTTGACCTCAAAAATACTGCTTGGCTAAACTGTGGCGCTTATCACCTGCTTTGTAGCAGAAGTGCATGCCTGTGTTCCCCAGCCACCACAGTACATGTGGGAAATTGGAAACAGATTGTCAGTGATGTGTAAAGTGCAGCACTTCTATTTTGAAAAATCCCTCATTCTCACATCTGGCATAGCTTCACCTGGAAGAGGTTGAGTGAAATCCTGGCTGCACTGTGCAGCTAGACGTTAAGGACTTAATCTGCTTAGGTGCTTTAGAAAATCTCTAGTCACCTACCTGCATCATTACATAGCTAAAGAGCTCTAAAAATCTGGGCTGTGAAGGCTACTGGGCCAACTATGCAGGCTCCAGTGGTATTAGTTGTTCTTTGATGAGTCAGGTCTGCAGGATTTGGCTTGTGCATAACAGATTTTGGCTTGTACATCACTGCAGAAGAGGACCCCAAAAGCAGAGAAATGCTCCTTCACTTCAGGCCACTGTGACCTTTTGCCAATTTGACTGTGAAATATGTGTTGAAAATACTGCTTCACACAAAACAAATGTTTTCAGTAGATAGAAAGAGTAAATAATCTCTTTTAACTGAAAAGTTTTAAGGTCTAACACTAGGAGAAGAGACCATGGGACTGTGACATTACAGCCACGGGCCATTAAAAGAGAGCAAAAATCATCACATTTTATAGGCTTCCAAGTATTTGGACACTCATTGACTACCAAATGGACTGAAGCTGCACTTATATGGCCATGAAGACAAATGGGAATGAAAATAGAGCTCTATACTATATAGCTAAGCTTTCGTCTTGCTTCTTACTGAAGATGCAGGCATATATATGCACGTCTGAAAGTCCGACTGGATATCACTGAGGATAAATACATGTTAAAGGAACAAAAGCAGTTTCCTAAGTGAGCCTTGGACAAAAGTATTGAATGAGTCACTGGCTTTTGAAGATGTTTCTCAAAAAACAAGTGAGGCTCTTATGTAATTAAAGTCCATGTGCAAAATTTCCCTAAGTAGGAAGGATTAGTAAGGTTGAGACACAGTAAGTGAACACCATCTTCAGAAAGAAATCCTTTTCTGCCTGAAAATTCAAATTGAAGTAAAAAAGTAGAGGTTAGCAAATTCACTTACATTTCAGTGAGCTGCTTCATTAAAAAAGTAAATACTTCAAAAGGGACATTTGAAAGAAGTCAAAACATTTCAGTGATAATTTAACAGCAGTTTCATTTTTCCTGTTTAGATGGCATTTTTCAACATTATTCTTTCATTTTGTTTCCTTTGATTTCAGTATTAAAAAGAAAAGGTGATAAAAATTTCATTTACAGTCTAAGAAAGCACTCAGCCCAACTCTATATGAATGCATGCACATGTATGTATATCCTTTTAATTCAAAGTAAAGTAAAACAACAACAACAAACCAAAACAAAAATCAGAAATAGTATTTCTAGTTGAGCAGCAAACCCAAATCTTTCTTTTCTTCAATTTTATTCTTGATTATTCTCAATCTGAAAGTCAGTTATTTGTACAGGTACCATTTTCACTTTGAAGATGGGAAGTTGTTCTCTAAAAGCTAAGTCTATTGTTAGGAATTAAGGCTAAGAGATGTATGAATTTATTTAGCTAGAAACTAAATTAAATACTTTTTCTGCAATAATAATGGCTATGAAATGTATCCATTCTATTCATGCATCAGCTTTTCTTCTTTAAACTAATGATAATGACCACTGAAATCAAATCTTTGTCTGATTCAGGAGGACTGAATTGAATCGAATTGTAATTTTCCTTTACTGAGCACATTGACCATACACAGAGAAATATTCTGAGTAGCAGCTTGTCCTTCTATTGAGGATGAGATCCCCTGTAATTCACAGAATCACAGAATTAACCAGGTTGGAAAAGACCTTTGAGATAATTGGGTCCAAACTATCACCAAACACCTTCTCATTAACTAAACCATGGCACTAAGTGCCTCATCCTGTGTCTTTTTAAACACCTTCGGGAATGGTGACTCCACCACCTCCCAGGGCAGCCCATTCCAATGGCAAATCACTCTCTCTGTGAAGAACTTCCTCCTAACATCTAGCCTAAACCTGCCCTGGAGCAGTTTGAGACTGTGTCCTCTCCTTTTGTCACTGGGTGCCTGGGAGAAAAGACCAACCCCTAGATGGCTACAACCTCCTTTCAGGTAGTTGTAGACAGCAATGAGGTCTCCCCTGAGCCTCCTCTTCTCCAGGCTAAACAACCCCAGCTCCCTCAGCTGCTCCTCATAGGGCTGTGCTCCAGCCCCCTCATCAGCTTTAGTGCCCTTCTCTGGACACATTCAAGCACCTCAATATCTTTCTTAAATTGAGGTGCCCAGAACTGGACACAGTGCTCAAGGTATAGCTTAACCAGTACTGAGTACAGGCGCAAAAGGACTTCCCACGTCCTGCTGGCCACACTATTCCTGATACAGGCCAGGATGCCTTTGGCCTTCTGGCCATCTGGGCACACTGCTGGTTCATGTTTGGTCGGCTGTCAGAGGTCCCTCTCTGCCTGGCTGCTCTCCAGCCACTCTATCCTCAGCCTGTAGCACTGTATGGGGTTGTTGTGGCCAAAGTGCAGAACCCATCACTTGGACTTGTTAAAACTCATGGCATTGCTCAGTACCATAGAAGTATTTCAGGTACATGGTGGGCTTACTCCAGCCCTTCATCTGTTAAAGTTGATAGATTACTTAGTACTGAGGTCAGATTTGGGACATCACTCCCTGTGTTAGTTTTCTTTCTTGCCAGTGAAAGGATTGGATATCACATTCTATGTCCTGAATACCCCAGTTCTAGCCCTGTGAATAGGGACATACTTGATTGTATCCCCTCTGGTATAAAATACACACCATCAGTACCCTGCAGCAGGCACAAAGAAGTGTAATTTGAAAATAATGTTCAAAAATAACAAACTGCCCTCAAAACACATAACCTCCTGCTGCTTCCTAAGCAGCACAATCCTCTAACATGAACAAAAGCAAGCTTCCTAATGTTCTGTTTTCTCATATTCAAGATATATTAAAGATAAAGAGAAATGACTATAATGTTATAAAATTCAACTAAAAGGCACACCTCTACAAGAAGTTGAGTGACTGGGTTGTGAGTCAGAGTAAGGCACTGATCAGGTGACAAATAATTTAGAAAAGGTTACTTTCCCTGTTCCCAGCTGAGTTTTCTTCCAGTTCCTTGAGAAGAATTTATTCATCAAGTAAGAGTTTGTGTAATCATGCAGTAGATAATTCAGTCATAGAAAGAGAGAAAAAACATGAAAGGCATTACATCTTGAGACAGTTAATCTCTCTCTCAGTAGCCCTAACTTTCAGATTTGTAATTCAGCCATTCTAGTTTGGTGTGATGAATGTGAACTTAGAATCACGGAATCATAGAATCAGAATTGTTAGGGCTGGAAGGGACCTCAAGACTCATCTAGCTCCAGCCTGGATAGGAACACCTCACACTATATCAGGTTGCTCAGAGCCCCATCTGGCCTGGCCTTAAAATCTTCCAGGGATAGGACTTCTATTACCTCCCTCAGTGATATCCATATCCATATAAAACTACTTTCTTACCCTTGAACTTATGAAGTTACTACAAGCTATGAAAGCCATCACCCATGCCTAAGGATGGCTGCTGTAAATAGATACAACATAGTTTATATGTACACCAACTTAAATGTTATACTAGGAACAGCATTGAATGTATTGTTCTCTTCAACTCCCAGTTTAGGCCAAACAGTTGCTTTTTATTCCAGCAGATTCACCGTGCAGAATGAAACAAGTGACAGTTTGTCCTTATGAACTAGTACCAGAAGCTGAGACAGACACAATGCAAATGACACCAATGTAACTTCTGCATAGCCATCCAGCTGCATCAAGCTGATGAGAAGAAGTGGCTACCAACCCCATGCTTCCCTAATTAATTTAATGAAATTCATTGGCCTACTTGGAGCCTAAAATAGGTCAGGCTTATAAATTTTATTCTCTCTGGAGATTTATTCAAGGGGATATAAATACTAACAGGCAGCACTTCCTTCTGAGCATTTCCTATATTATATGCAGGATTTACAGAAGCAAGGGGAAAAAATCTGTTTCACAGAGAACATTTGTGTTCTTTAACTTTGCTTTTATTTAATGTCTTTCTTTCTTTATCTTCTTTTCTTGAGCATCTAAACACACTTTGCAGGTCTGGTTTCCATATTTACATGCTAGAAGGACATGGAATTCAGCATAAAGTAAGATCTCATCTCTGTTTTTGTGAGAGATGATTGATCAGTGGATGAAACACTTAAGCATGTAAAAAAACCTATCATAATTTTAACACATGCATGACATTAATGTAATATAAGCTTAGTGTTCCTCTGGAAGTGCAGGGTATGTTATACATACTACTTCCATAGCTTTCCCAATCAAATTAAAGTAACTTCTGCTTTCATGCATCCTACCGAATTAGTGAATGAACAGCGCGAGATTTTTTTTCCTTCCTGAATTATGCATTAATTATCTAATACTCTGAAGCATGAGATTTGAGTCACCAGGTCTCTGAGTGCAAATACCCATCTGCACTATCCAAGCCTATTTAAGTAAAATCTCCTCCCTCCAAGCTCATAAATTTATTGCTGAAGTTTTTTCCCAAAAAGGACCACTTTATTCACAGTCTGTATGAGCAACTATTTCTACGACTCAATATACATGTTCCAGACTTTGAGAGCTGTCCATGTGCCTTATCAACATACATGTTTTTCACTGCTAGATTGGAAAGTGTGCTGGAAGCATGACACCATGGAACAGGGATATAGAACAATCCTGATTGTGGAAGAGGATCAGAATCTTTGAAGGAATGAGATACTATGCTGATTTTTTTTTCTTTTTCCAGTCTTCCTAGGAAAAAAGTGTTGAATACTTAAATCCAGTTATACAGTTTACACACACAACAAAAATTCTTACCTATGTGCTGTAATCAAATAATTATATCTGGACCTATATCTCAAAGCCTTTACAGCTAAAAATATTGATAAGGAAACGGTGGGAAAGGAAGTGCTTTGTCCCCATTTTACAGACTGTGTCTTTGTTATCATTTTACATACTGTAAGAGAGTAATCCCACCTCATCAACAGTACCTGAAGTCAGGTCTGCAGTCACTATGTGGTTAGGTTTCAGTTCTGAAACATAAGAGGCTTTACTAAGGTCTTACAGAAAAATCCTTGGAACATTTGTACAGTCTTCCAGTCTACAGACCAGTCTTCTACATCTTGTCATAGTGATGGAGTGAAAGAGTACCTTCCCTTTCTTCTGATAATATTATTCACTGGGCTTGTCTTCAGACAAGTCACTAAGTCTTCTGTGCATCACTAGGACTTGTTAAGTGTATGCTGACCCAGACCTATCTCACAGAAGCACAAAAAGAACACTTAGTAGGTTTATCCACTTCCTCATATATTGAGACAGTGATACAAATTACTTGCTGCTTTTCAGCTGTCTGGTATCTGCTGACAATGTCTGCAGAAAAGTAAGTGGTTATATTTAAATATCTGTCAGCATATATGACAAAACACATGAATACTTCTGTGGGATTTGCAATGACCTTTTCATTTGACTCAAAGAGTTGTCTTCTCCTGATCAAGAAACTAATTAGTTTGCTGAAAGTTTCTGTACATCTCTATCACCACACTGAGGAAATCCGTTTCTCTATTTGACTGTGACTGTAGGATACCATCCTTCCTAGAAGCCTGTGGCTACAAATACACTTTCTCCACAGGTAGGTCCAGGCTTCATATTATTTAAGGTGACAGCAGACAGACAAACTTGATTTTGACGCAATGGCAAAGATGATTTGTCTTGGAAACTCATCATCTTGAGTTTCCACAGTCCATTGATACAGTCCTTGTAACAGACTCCAAGCTGACAGCCCTTGAAAATAGGCTGAAGAAGTTAAAAGCAGTCACAGCTTTCCATATACTGAGAAGATGTTTTCTGATGCTACCACAGGGCACATGTATACCCGAATTTTCAAAAGATGGTCAGGGCATATACAGAAACAAACTGGTAAAGTGAGTTTTCTGGTGACCCCAGGAACAAAGTGGTAGTGAGGATGAGGCCCGCATCAGGCAGATTGAATGAGTTTACAGCTGAGTATGCACAAAGCAGAACAGTAAATATGCAGCTTCTCTATTAACTGTTGACATTCTTGACTTTCTTTGAGACCCTTTTCTCCCTTTATGCAAGCTTTCCACTTCCAAATGACATATGTGTAACTGAGTCAATTATGCCATCCTGAAACCTGCTGCTATTTCAGACACAGCAATTCAGTAATGTCTAAATGCAGGTTACATTTTTAGCTTTAAATTCTTGGATAACTCCTGTGCCTGAATGCCACTTTCTTAGCAGTATCACTCTGTTCCCAGTGATGCTACTGGTAAACCTCCATTTCCCCCATCAGTCTATATGGCCCTTTTCTATCACCAGGGTTTTGGCATCTCCGATGTATGGTGACAGAATGAAGTACCTTTTTGTCCTCCCCTTGCTTCACACTCAAGTGTGAGTGCGATGGAGACTTACATAGACAGATGTATAGATAGGCAGAACGACAGAGATTGATGTGCAGATACTCTCCTTTGCTTCCAAAAATCCCTTCATCATCTCAGATGAGAAAGTATTCCTCGCTGTCTAAAAGGAGGGAGAAAAGTACTTTGTTAAAGACTTTAAAAGGAGATTTGTGTTTCAAAAATGCATTTGTCTAATTCTTCAGTGTTTTATCACTTTTTCCTTGATTTAAAGACCTAAAAATTATGATTCCATGGGAAATTACACCTAAATTGCATATCAGTGGAAATCAGTATGCAATCAGCTTTAACTACAATGCTTCTTACATGCTGCAGAATTGCTTGTACTGCATATAGATACTTAATTTAGTCCTCACTCTCTATTAAAAGAGACATTTTCCTCACTGTTAGCTGGTAATGGAAACAAAAAAAAAAAAAAAAAGAAATATCTCATTAAAATGTTTTGAGTTTGGCTTAGTTTAATTTTGTGTACTGCTTTTTTCTACTTTTTTTTTTTCTTCTTTTTTTTTTTTCCCTTTTCTCTGTAAATTGTGTTCTAGTTTATGGATAAAAAGTTAACTTTCTGAAGATGAGGTACTATTTATATGTGTAAATTTTAATATTACTTTAAATTTCTCCTTTTACTTCTGCACTTTCCTTTATGTAGCAGATGAAAGGGAGGGAAGTGAAGAGGAAGAAGTAAAAATACTCCCAAATATCCCAAAAAAGCAAACACATTTGTTCTCAGAAAATTTAAATCCCTCAAAAACATTTTTGGTAATGATTTTTAATGCAGAAAAGCTGTTTACATTGTCACCTATCAAACCACTTCATCAATTACAGAACTCATTGACTGTTTTCCAGGACAGCTATGCTTCAGAAGTCCCCAGGCCATGAATTCTAAAGACTATGGCATTGTGTAACACAGAGCCCTCTACACTTTCAGAGGTTGTTACATTGGTGTGCTAGTTTGAAGCAAGCTAGAATGTTTGGGTGAGAAGAACTAGATTACAGGCTGTGAAAGGAAAGCAAGGCTGATGTCTACTTCCCTCATAGGCTTGCTGAGATGTATAAGAGCAAGAAATAAAAACATAGATAACCACTCAGCACTTCTGCTGGGGAACTTGCTGAGGCACATCTCTAACCTCACCTCTCTCTGGCATTTCTTTTCTAATCCACTTTGCTTCTTAACCCCCTGGCCGAACCTCCATTTTTCCTTGGGACTGGGGTAGGTTTGAGAGGGGTAGGGGGAAGGTGAAGGGGCAGTTGGAAGCCCCTCCTGGGGACTCAGGTTTCTGGGAGGGCTGTTGCGTTTCTGTATTACCTTTTACTTTGTATATTTCTGTACATAACTGTATATACTGTAAATACCTGCTTGCATATTGTGCTAAGCTGTAAATAATAAGCTTCATTCCATTTCCAGAGCCGGCTGAGTTTGGTCTGGGTGATTTCCAAAAGTGGGGGGGGGCAGGGAACACCCAAACCATAACAATTGGTTTCATAAATACAAAAATATTGACACACTGTCAATCCCTGATTTGAATCTGTCCAATGGTCCAGCCCTCTCTCACAAACCATGAACAGAACCAAATGTTCTCAAAAGGAGAAGCAAAACCTCAACTTCTGAAATAACTTATCGTGGATGAGCGCTCCTGCCTAGCAACCATCAGTTAGTTAATCTGCTATAACAATTTTATAAAGCACATAATGAAGAACTGGCCAAATGACTTGAAGAATGCTGCATCACTGAAAGAAAGGTCTCACTGCAGATGAGCAGTAGAGGCTATCAGGAAAAGCACCACAAGTGAATGAATTCACATTACAACACAACGCTGTGGTTAATTTCATTTCCCATATATTCTTGCTGGATCCCTTTGACAACTAAAATGTGTCAGACCAGAAAATGACCATAGCATCATTGCCAAAAGGAGTAGGCATGTATTTGGTCAAGATCATATTCTTATAATTTCCCAATTGTTATACTGCTGAGCATAGGGATCTCTGATAGATGGGTTTAATGGACTGACACTGATCAAAGAGAGAATTGGAGTTAAGCATTATGAGCATGGGTCTGAGATTCATCAGAGGACGCAATAGTCTCAGAACTTAGACGCTCTATTAAACAAGTCATTTAAAACCCGTCTGGAAACAAGCACTGAACTGTTCAAATACTCTGTAGTGGGTGAATGGATATATAGGAATGGACGGAAATGTCCAGGTTATGCAGCTGTGGTAGTTTGTGGGATCCTGGCTCTCTCTCAACAAAACCACAGGGACAGAGGCGCATCCTAGATGGATGGACCTGCTCGTGCCAGAATATTGCGATACTGTTATTCTATTCTGTCTTCTGGTACCGTAGCTTAAAAGGTAGCGCCTGACTGACACCCTTCCCTTCTCCTCCCTGCCTTCTCTCCCTTCACTTCTTCTCTCCAGGAGCAGTGCCTGTTCCTTACCTCATGGTTTGTGGGGGAGATGGCTCCTAGTTGGCGGGGAATTGTGAAATGCATCATGCAGCCTGTTGAGGCCCTGTAGGCCTCAGCCAAGGAGGGCAGTTTCAGCATGCCCCCAGGCTGACTGAGAGTGGAAAGGATGAAGGATTCTAGAAGGTCAGTTTGAGCCTAATGGGTTCTGTACTTATTCTACCTGATTGCCTTTTGTATATATGCTCTTGTAAATAGAATTTCCCTTTAAACTTCCAATCAGTGTGCGGTATCCTCATTCTTCCTCCTGGAAAGGGCTAAGAGTTGTTTCTGTCCTCCAGTTACAATTGTGGACTCAAACTGGGACAGTAGCGCATCCAGCACTTAAGTTGCAGATAATACGTGTTTAGGATGAGAATCAGCTTCAGATGAAGGCATTTAAGCAGACATATCTACATCTGGGCGCCTTCATTGGACCTAGATGTTTAAACAGCTACTGTGGTCAGTGGAGACTCTGGTCTTCCTAAAGCAGGCTGGCTGTTGAGCTGAGTGAACAGCTCGCCAGCCTCCATGTCAAGTTCTTTAGGGGCTATCTGGATAGGTCAGATGTCAGCTCTCAGCTAGGATAAAGTTCTTAATATCCAAAGGAATTCCAGCTCTTTCCTAAGAGGAACTGCCATTCTGTTAACATCACTTGACAATCAGTAAAACAAACAGCATGTTCTCCCCTGAATCTGCACTGTACAGGGAAAGCAATGGTTCAATGTAGTGTTCTGAATGAGTTCATGTATAGCCTTTTAAGATATTCTGGGCTACCAACACACTCGTAGAGGTTTGTCACATATGCTCAGACAATAAAATTGAGCTGTTAGGGACCTTATAAGCAAGAACTGAACTCCAAATTTCTTCATATGATGCCTAGTACAGCAGTGTTCTCTGAGCATTGTAACATGCAACACATTTTTTTTGCAGAAGTGTTCCTTTTGGTATTCTATATTTTAGGACCATAATCCTTCATATGGTATGTCACATCTCAGATGATAAGGATAAGGGATCCTTGATTTCCACAATCTCAGCTTATCATCTACAAAATGTGGATATGAAATTTCTTCAGTGCTTACTTTTGGTCTTTAAAATACAGTTTAGGTCAATTTATGCCAATTCTTGTTCCGATGATAATAAAAAATGCAAAGATGCAACTCAGCAGGGAAACAGAAGTAAACATTGCTGAATTACCTGACCCCACTTTCAAGCTTCTCAACCAAAAGCATACTACTTAGTTTGATTCTGGATCTTGACAGACACTTGTTTAGTTCAAATCATTACTGATAGATAAAAAGCCACATCCACAGTAGAGGTCCATTTGAAAATTCCAGGGAAGCCAGAAGAGTGTATGGTTTAGAATTACAGAATATTAGGGGATGAAATCACAGAACCTCAGAGGTTGGAAGGGACCTCCAGAGATCAAGTCCAAACTCCCTGCCAAAGCAGGATCCCCTAAGGTAGTTCTCACAAGAATGCATCCAGGTAGGTTTTGAAAGTCTCCAGAGAAGGAGACTCCACAACCTCTCTGAGCAGCCTGTTCCAGTGCTCTGTCACCCTCACTGTAAAGAAGTTACTCCTCATATTGAAGTGAAACCCTCTATGCTCCAATTTGTAGCTGTTGCTCTTTGTTTTATGGCTGCTGACCACCAAAAAGAGATTGGCCCCATCCACTTGACACCCACTCCTCAGATATTTGTATACATCGATCAGCTCTCCTCGCAGTCTTCTCTTCTCCAGACTAAACAGCCCTAGGTCTCAGTCTCTCTTCATAGGAGAGATGCTCAAGTTCCCCAATCATCCTCATGGCTCTCCCCATTGACTCTTTTCAACAGGTTTCTCTCTCCCCTGAACTGGGGAGCCCAAAAGCAGACACAGTATTCCAGTTGTGGCCTCACTAGGACAGAGTAGAAGAGAAGGGACCTCTAGAGATCATCTAGTTGAACCCTCATGCCAAATCGGGAACACCTAGGGCAGGCTGCATAAGAACACATTCAGGCAAGTTTTGAAAATCTCCAGCGAAGGAGAATTAGAAAGGTAGATCACCACTTGGTATTTTAGCTACTTTTCCCTACAGGGAATATTGTTTGGGTTTATTAGTGCCTAATTCAACCATTGACAAGGAATCATTCTTTATAATTCAGGTAAGGGAAATACAATAAGTTTTAATCTATTCAGACTTCAGAACTGTGTTTGATATGGTGCAGAGTGGGAATATAGTAGTTACATTGCAGAAAATCATTATTAGAGGAATAACTACAAGGCAAGTCATGATTAGAGAAGAGATTACAGCAGTATGTGCTAAAATGAGAAATATTTGGCTGAAGGGAAGTATCTTGTGGAATTCCCTAGAAATGGCATCAGGATGATATTTCTTCAGAAATTAAAACTAAAAAGACTGTGCTAGTGAAATCTGCTATGGCACACTGCTAGACACATTGCATAAAACTGAAGAAAGTCTGGATACTACATAGTAGGAATGAAATCACATTAAGGTCTGAATTAATGGAAATCGGGTGACTAATGCTCAAGGACACATTCCTGGAAGCTACGGTCAATGTTCATTATAGAATATAAGTCACATTTATTCTTGAATCCTTGTTAGAAATTTACAAGGGGAAAGTAATATTTGAGTAAATGAGTCAACAATAGGATGACCAGCAACCACTGGGGTGATGTGATTAAGAAAACCACAAATATCAGTTTGGAGAAACACGGGGAGGTATTCAATGTCTCTGGGAAAAATATTAGACAAATCGCACAGACTGACATTGTCAGGATCCAAGAAATGTCATTCACACTAGACTACAGATGCAGAAGGGAGATGGAAATGAGCAGAGGAATGCAGAAGCAGTTGTTAGAGAGGAGAATATAAAGACAGAAGACTCTTCTTCATCTGGTAGAACCAAGTCCAGGAGGAGGAAGAATTCCTTTGAGATGAAAAACAGAAAACAGTCAGAAAATCATTTGCTGGAAAGCATCACTGGGAATCTTCTTGTCCAGTGCCAGCTTAAGTCAGTATTATCACCATGGCTGTGTGCAAGCAAGTATTGAAAAAACTTTTAGGATGGGGATACCATACCTACTATGGTGACCATTGCCAATACACTCAAGAAAATACTTTCCTAATCACCTGCCTGCAGTGCATGACCAGTTCCCTTTGTTACATTCTCTGGCAGTACCAAGATCACTTACTGATTACCTCTGTCTCAGGAAAGAAATATTTGTGCTAAGGAAGATGTGGTCCTAAACGAATGGGTATAAATCTGTCTTCAGTAATTCACAATCAGAGGAGCCTTTTCTCCATTACTGGTTTGGAGTTCTGGTTAGAGAGACTGGGCAAAAATTTAAAACATTTCTGAAAGGAGTCAACTATCCCTTGGTCAAGAAGCAGAGGAGTCTAGGATTCACAGAATCACAGAATCAGAGAATGTCAGGGGCTAGAAGGGACCTCAAAAGATCATCCAGTCCAACCCCCCTACAGAGCAGGATCACACAGGAATGCATCCAGGTGGGTTTTGAATATCTCCAGAGAGGGAGACTCCACAACCCCCCTGAGCAGCCTGTTCCAGTGTTCTGTCACCCTCAAAGTGAAGAAATTCCTCCTCATGTTTACATGAAATGTCCTATGCCTCAACTTCCACCCATGGCCCCTTGTCCTCTCATTGGGCATTACCAAGCAGAGCCTGGCTCCATGCTCCTGGCTCTCACTGTTTACATATTTATAAATATGAATGAGATCACCCCTCAGTCTCCTCTTCTCCAAGGTAAAGAGCCTCAGTTCCTATTCTATGATGTCTTCCAGCCATCTGTTTTGTGGTTTCTCCTCTCATTTTCCCCATATAATAGATCAAGGACTTTGCAAATGTTTGCATATTTCCTATTTGGTGCAACAGAAATGGTTACATTGCCAATTATTGTCAATGACTATAACACAGTCCAAGTATTGTTTGCTAGAAATCCCACCAAACCGACTAGATCATGACTCTGCCAAGTTTACACAGAACCATAAAAGTAAATGAGTATCAGAGGGCTTCACTGCATCACTGCTATTTACTAGCAGTAAATAGGACCTTGGAATTCTTGACAAACCTTTTATAAAGACTCATAGTGAGAATAGATTCTGTCGAAAGGATATTTTCTACAAAGCCAAGAAGTTTGTTAATAACACTCATAAAAAGCACACAGAATACTTTTTAAAGGAAGAAATATGATTGTTTCTAGGAATTATTTTTTTCCAGGTATGACCTTGTTCAGTATTATTCAAGACAAGTTTTTTCAGTACTAGTTACAAACATGTCTGAGATTTACAGATATGCAGGTATTACTAAAAAATAACAATTCTGGGGATGGTTTCAAATGGAAAGAAAATCAACATTGATTATTTGTGTCCCAGGTTGAGGCTATAGGGTTAATTTTTTTTTTTTTTCCTGGGGACTAAAAGGTTGTTATTCAATCCCATAATTCTGCTATCTCTTTATAGACTCACAACAAGGTCAGTTCATTCTCCTTTTCTCTTCCTCCTTGCCCTGGGTGTGTGGCAGGAGCCGATCTATTGGGAACATGTAAGCAGTAGGCCTCTTGGCTGGCTGGAGGTGTTGGGGGGGGGGAGGATAGGAGCACTGGGGAAGTATATTTAGTTTTTTGGGGTTGGGGAAAACTTCAAGGGGGTTTGACATGGATGGGGAGATGGCTTTTGTAAGATCTATCGCTGTATCTCTCTCTAAATACAATTCTGTATTTCCTCTCCAATTTGATTTGAGAGTTTAATTTCTGTCTCCTATCTTTAGAAAATCCATGACAATTTGCCAAATGTCACTGGATCCATTATAAGCCATGGGAGTTATTTTTTCAGCATAAATTTCTTTGTTTTATTTGCTCTCGGAAATTAATGTTTTAAGGCACTGTCCTTTTCCTGCTTCTCTTTCTTTTCTTTGGCACTAAAATGCTCTCTTTCAGAGACATTATTTTATTAATATATGTTTATGCATTTGAAACACTACTTTCCTCAGCTTCTGTCCGAATACCTAGTTTTGAGTCTGTTTCTCATACTATTAAGTCACAATGTAAAACTGAAAAAAGAACATTCTTGCATTTTTCCCCTTACAAGAAATGAATTAAATAAATGAATGGCTCAGACAACACTGTGTGCAGGTGTTCCCGTGTGAAACAATTGATATTATTGTCTAAAAGGAAATGGAATTAGATTGGTTTTACTGAATCCCTTAGGGAAATCATTCAATATGTGCTCTTATCAAAGTCTAATAAAGGCCCGGCTGCTGCTTGTTTGCTTTGATGAAGCTGATAATAACAAAAATCTACATTTATTTGCATTTTTTCTGATAGAATTTACTGAGGCATCTTCAAATGTAATTTTTAAGTATTCATCTAACACATGTGTACTTTCAAGCTGCATTACATGAAAAGTTGTCAGACACACTCATGACACAAAGTTCTTCTGGGGCCAGTGCTTGTCCACTATGGCTATTAGTGTGCATTCTTTCTGAAAGTTACTGAACGTGAGTGTTGCCTCACTTTTTAATGGATCTAGTCAGAGGTAATTGATGCATCAAGGGTACACCAAGTGCAGGGAAAAAGCGTGAAAGTACTGAGAGTAATGTTTTTGAACCTTTATTAAAGCAAGCTATGAAGATGTAGCAAGGGACACAGACACCTGGAATTTAGCTGGGAATCTATCACAGCTCTCTTCTCCAGGTTCTTATCCCCATCTAGATTTGTAATTACTTCACTAGTGCCTGAAACAGAATCCAGCTGTGGCCCCACAACTTGTTTCTAGAGGTCTGATCTAGATTCAATCAAATAATAACTAACTCAACTCTTGCCAAAATCTACGTGTGACAAAAACTACAGCAATTTTCTGCTTTGAAAAACCCTTCTTCTCACCAGAATGCTAAAGTGTTTGGACACTTTTGTTCAAACTTTGAGATGATTTCAAATACAAAGTGTATTAACAGGCCTTACCACTTTGCAACTAGCACACCCACAACCTTCTTACCAAGTATGTCGCTTAATATATTTTTATAATCTTCATAATCATTTTTGTATTCCATTACTTTATTTACTGTACGTCTTTCCTGATAACACAGTTGTCGGCCACAACAAGGCAGTAGCTCTTCATGCTAACTCAATGCTCTTTACCCTGTTACTCCAATGAGCACTATGCATTTACTCACTTCTTTTCCCCTCAAGAGCTTCAGACAAACTTAGTGGCTTCCAAAAACTTGCCCAATCAATACTTCCTAAGGTCCCTGAAGTGCTATAATCTGAATCAAGGTTTGTGAAGCAAAACTGAAAATGAGCTTAGCAGGGTTCAGCTGCAGTCTGTTATCTGTCACAGGAGGGTTTGGGCTTTTTCTGCATGTTTTTTTTTGTTGGTGGTGTTTGCTTTTTTGTTGTTTTTTTGGGTTTTTTTTGCTAACTTTCTCTTCTTAAAAGTCAGTGCCTATTAGTGAATCTGCAAGCTGTAGCCATGCAGCAGCTAGGTACCACTAGACTTTGAGATGAATATCAAATTATTTGGATTTCTTTGCTTATCCCAGAATCAAAAGATGCATCTAGGCTGAAAGGATCTCATTTATTTGTCTAACCTGATTCTTCTCCTTCATAGCAATTTGATATAATTGTTGAGAGATATTGCTGCTAGTAGAGTGATAAAGCTTTCCAAAGCAAAGACAAATTTCAACTTCCTTTTTTCAGTATCCCTCAAGGAATAATTAATTCCTTTTAAGGCCTGATTACGGAGCTTCCCTGTAGAATTATATTATTTGCACCCAAGCCACTAGCCGCAGCTGAGAAAATCAATTAGATATTAGTAAAGGCAAAAAACTTTCCAACCAGGAAAGCCACTCACTGGTATCCATTTTTAGCACAAGTACAACTTGAGAATATATTCACAATCAAGTAGTTTTATTTTTTTAAATTTTATTATTAAATGCATAGTAAAGAGAGGACTGCTGGGCTCATGGGCATTAGTATTCAATATTATGATTTGGTGATATAAACGTATTTATTTTTGGACATTGCTTTGACTGCTTCAAAGTATTCTGTTTCTTCTCTGTCTGATGCAGGTTATTTTGAATAGGTTAAATTATGTAGTCTTTACATGCAATTGTTCACAAACATCAAGTAAACCAAGGAGTGATGCTTTCTGCTCTCTGTATACTGTAAGCAATTAGAGCAGAATACAAAGAGACCCTCACATCCATTACTTCAGAATGTGAGTTCTGTGGCTTCAATAGGAAAGGGATAATGGACGCTCATCCAGGGCAACAAAGAAGTTCCCATCTCCTTTGAGAGCTGGGAAAGAATAATATAGTGGATTTTTTTTTGTCACGAAAAATATCAATTCATTGAAAACTAGATTTTTCAAAGTGAAAAGCCATTTGATAAAGGTCTTTTAAAGAAAGATTATGAGGTTAGAACATGTTACTTTTGTTTCCAAAATTAGAATTCTAGGGAATTCTAATTCTTCTGACCAAGTTGTTGTGATTGTTGAAATTTCTTGCACTTTGCAGTGCAGTAAGTTGGAGTAAAATTTTACATTCTGCAATAATTAACATTTAAGTTGATTTTTTTTTCTTTTTTAAATAAAACCAACATAAAGATGTTATATTTGTGATTCAGTCCAGTACCAGGTCAGGATATAACCATGATCATTACCAAATGATGTCAGCCACCTGGCTGACACGAATCTCTTCTATCCCTTTCTTTCAGAATGAAGGACTGGTTAGACCACACCTTGTGTACTGCGTCCAGTTCTGGGCCCCTCAATTTAAGAGGGACATTGAGATGCTTGAACATGTCCAGCGAAGGGCAACGAGGCTGGTGAGAGACCTCAAGCACAAGCCCTACGAGGAGAGGCTGAGGGAGCTGGGGTTGTTTAGCCTGGAGAAGAGAAGGCTCAAGGGTGACCTTGTTGCTGTCTACAACTACCTGAGGGGTGGTTGTAGCCAGGAGGAGGTTGCTCTCTTCTCTCAGGTGGCCAGCACCAGAACAAGAGGACACAGCCTCAAGCTGCACCAGGGGAAATTTAGGCTTGAGGTGAGGAGAAAGTTCTTCACTGAGAGAGTCATTGGACACTGGAATGGGCTGCCCAGGGAGGTGGTGGAGTCGCCATCCCTGGAGTTGTTCAAGGCAGGATTGGACGTGGCACTTGGTGCCATGGTCTAGCCTTGAGCTCTGTGGTAACGGGTTGGACCTGATGATCTATGATGTCTCTTCCAATCTTGGTAATACTGTGAGACTGTGATACTGTGAAGTTAATCACGATGGAAAAAAATAGAAAGAATCTTGCAACGCTATTATTGGGCTTTGGATGTCACTAAATCACTCATACGTCCTTTGGAGTTCTTTTGTTGTTTTGTTTTCAAACTGAACAGTTTCTAAAGTCAGACTATTTCTGGAAACTTTCTTCTAAAAATCAAGGTTAGAAAATAATAATTATAAAAAACAAACATACAAACAAAAAAACACTTAAAGCAAATTCATCAAGAGCAACAATGAGTGCTTGCAACAAGAGATACTGCTGCAGTCACTAGGGCTTAAACAAAGCTGAGTGAAGGCAGTGCTGTTTCAATATTGGAGTTTAATGATCTTCCTCTCCTACAAATAGTTTTAGTGGAAAACAATCAAATTTGGCTTTGCATGTGCTCCCTTGTGTGTAGAATCTGCATTTTGTACATCTGTAGGTATCACTGGAAACAGCTAATTCATGTGCTGTCTGCCTGAAACCGACGGCAGCACATATCACTGTACTGACACCTGTTAATGCTGTAATATAAATTCTGGTTTATATGGCTTAATAATAGTGTTATCAGTTGCAAGATCTGTTTCACAAAAACTTCAATGGCTGACTTCATTCATGTTAAAAGTGAAAAGATTTAACAAAAGCCAGAATTAGCCACATGGAAATCATCTTTAATTTCAGTCTAAGTGAAATGTTAAGGAAGATGCACACCAAGTCTGGCTTTAGTGACACAGGGCAACAACAACTGGCATGTTACCTAAGATGCTATCCCAGGGAATGTAAAGAGTAGATCTCACTACCAACTCATCTTCCAGTTGTCCTCTCAGGTGCTCCACCTCCTTTTTTTCCCTTCTTCTCCTTCTTTGCCAAGTGGAGGTCTCATGAAAGCTTTAATAGAGATTTACAAATATGACTTGTAGAGTCACAACCGTGAACCTAAGGAACTATCCCTTTACAGCATCAGCTACCAGATCTGCATGTATTTATCAGGGAAGGTCTGTGAAAGGGAACATTGTTCTTTTTTGTAAGTGCCCAGCAAGAATCACACTTCAGCACAGAAAGCTAGGGAGATGAATGAGTACAGAGCCACTGCAATGAAATGGGCTCTGACTTTTATTCAAGTCTGTAACTCACAATCCAGAAGGATGCGATAATAGCTTAACATACTGGTACATTGTAGGCTGGAGCCATCCTTAGCACTAAAGCAGATAATATGTTGTTGCCTTTGTAATGGATTACAAAAGCCAAGCTGAGGATTCTTATTCCCACCCCAGATACTTTAAAGCTGCCTATTTCTTACTAATATCAGCCTGTACCAAGGGGACAGCTGGGAAATATTTCTCCTTGCATGCCTGAGTGCCAAGGCACCAAACATCAGTCTCAAACTAAGAGTTCATATTCCTAGTCCCGGGAATAAAGTGAGAGCATGTGTAAGGAAAGTGGGGATGGTAAGGTAGACTGCAAAGGATTTTCCACTAGTGGAACACTGCTTGTCTCAGTACTGCATAAAAGAAAAGTAAGACACTGGTCAGCTATGTGCCAGTACCTATCTTTTGTCTCTCCCATTTTCAGAGAGCCCTGTAGCTCCCTCGTCTTAAAGGCTCTCATTTCCCATTGACATTTTCTTTACTTTGGCTGCAGTGAATAATGAAACTATGGATGGTAGGTATATACAGAGAAATTTTTATGCTGATTTCTACACAATATGGGTGAGATTGTAATTAGCTAAAAGTTAGATGCTTAGGCTGCACTGTTATCCATGGTAAAAGACAGACATCAGATGGCCATTTCTCCCATTTGTTTTAAGTATCTATTGTAGGGTGGAATCAGTTTCTTGCTGGTGGTGCACGTACGACAGTACATACAAGACATCCTTATGTTAGGTGTCTAACTTTTAGGCAGGTTACTCTGACTCAGTGTCATTATTATTTTTCTAAAGATCCCAGTAGACACTGTAAAGCAGTCTCACATATTTATTGTCTTCCATCACATTTACAGAAAAGGGCAGTTCTGCATTTTCAAGAGAACTATTTGTCATTTCCCCAAAATGGAGAAAGGTGCCTTTAAGGTGGCTAATAGAAAAGGACAGATAAAGGAGAGAGGAAGTGAGTGGATTGATTCAGTGGGAAATGCAAACATATTTTATTCATTTCTCCTGGTGTTTCCAAGTTCCCATAGGATCTTCTATTCATGCTTTCTTTGGTGAGGGCTTAGAATCTATTTAAACACTGTCAGGTACCACAGACCGAAAAAGATACATACTTGTGTTTATGATTAATTCCTCCCATATAATCAGCCATCTCCCATTGTTTGCTGAGAGGAATGGACCATTGTATGCTGACTGAAAAAGCGCGTTGTAATTTTTTTGTAGTTGCTTCTTTGATTTGTGTTGATTTCTCTTCTCTAAGCCTGACATATATATTGTATATGAGTACATATAACTCACCAGTCTTGGCCTGACTTGGAAACAAATGTTTGATTGTTGCTCCAGCAATTTGTGGGACAGAAATTCAAGTAGCATAAATCACTCTAGAAACACAGATTGCAAAACAAACAAAAAGTTCTGGTATACGGAATTAAAAATACATAAAGTTGTATATCTTGGACCTCGATGTTTCTCTCTCTCTCTTTTGTTTTTGGTTTGTTTTCTGTTTGTTTGGTTTTGTTTTTTTTTTTTAAGGAAAGCAGCACAATTTAGCACAGACACACTTACTTTTCTGAATACCTGTTTACAAGGGCATACACAACAGTAGCAGCTGACTTGTTCCAGCTGCATCACTGGCTGGAGCAGATAAGATTTATTGAATTTTTAATTGTATTTCATCATGAATACAGCTGTTTTGCATCAGTCACTATAGAAGTCCCATTTAACTATTCTCTGATGGATTCCAGACAAGAAGAACCTCAAATTTAATTACAAGTGTGAGATGCAGCCAAGAATTTGATAACTAACAGCAATTCTGTTGGAACTAAAACCCCAAAAAGGATGAAGAGCAAGAGATAAGATTCCTTTTAAACAGACGCAGTAAATGCATTTTTGCTTTTTGGGCTGAGGAATGTAAATGTAAATACCATCTCCACATAGAATTCCCAAGTTAATCTGCATGGTGGTAATATAATTTTAGTCTTATTAAAGCATTTTCTCTTGAAATTCCTGCCACATCATGAAGTGAAACGCACATTTCTTTGGATATCTTATAAAATATTAGGGATTTGATCTCACTCGATATTGTGACTCACTGATGGTGGAATTCAAATCTTAAAATTCTGACATGGTAAGGAAATATACACAAGAAAGATTTTAGCTGTTTTACAGCTGTTTAAGTTAGAGAAAAGCTGGGAAAGTAAAAGATTAAAAGCTTATGGAAAAGCAAGACTGAAAACTGAAGGAAGAACTGGCATTTCCAGGAAAAAAGATACTTTAAAAATAAATGTGGAAAAAATATTTCTGGTGAGCATCACAAAGATCAGTGACAATAGTTAGTTGACACAGTGATCTTAATCTTTGAGATAATTTTGCTTTGGACACAGGTGTGCCTGAACTTGCTGTATGCCGCCTAGCCTGGGAGTTGATGGAGACTAAATTACACCATCAGCATGCCAGCAGACAGTTCACAAACATTTTGCAGTTCGTTGATGTGGAGTCAGAAATCTGGTCCACTATGCAGCCCATGTTGTCGTGGCTACTGCTACCTTGGTAGTCAGATTACTATTAATTTGGGTGTCTAAAGGTCTAAATTGCTGTGAAATTAAGGTTTTCATAGTAAACAAAGTCTTCAAATTCTCCAAAAGAAAAGCTTCCTCTTTCCTGGAAGTTGGGTTTTTTTTTCAGTACTATCTAAATCCATGGGACTGTCTAGAATCCATTCATCCTTCCTTTGTAGAAGTTTTTGTGTTGATGAAATTAGCAGTGCTATCCCTGCTGCTGGAGGAGGGTAACAAGAAGAAAAGATCGCCTGTGATTCAATATGTGTTTTCTAAATAAACACACCGTTGGCATTAGGGACCCCATCTGCTTCTTCACTCCTTTCTCCCTACAAAATCTCTAATATGTGATTGTAACAGATGTTTCATGTCTACAAATGATGATATGCTACATTATTAAGCCAAGAGGGTCATTAAACTGAGTTGTATGCATTGTTTTTCAATCTATAACTGCAAAATCAACAACAAATAACCTTAGGGCTATAGAAACCCCTCTCATCCCTCTCCTGACTCAAGTGCCTAACTTACACAGCAAACATTCAGCAAATATCATGAACATCTCCATTAAAGCTTAGTTATGCAGAAGTGCCTACAGACATCCGTACAACTATTGGAGCTAACATGTCTTAATGGCTTTCTTTGCCAGAACTACTTCCTACTTTAAGCTGCAACTTGAACTAGTCAAATGTGAGTTTCCTGCCTAGATAACAATGAGAATTCTTCACTGATTTAGGTAGTAATACAGAATTGGTTTGTTCTGTGGCATATGAGAAATGAGGAGAAGCCTCTATCTGAGCAGTGTCTGTTTAAAAAAAACCTATTATCTGTAAATTCTTTTTCTCTTTATCTTTAACACCTCAGGACAAAGGGCTTTGTACGAGTAGCTTCTTTCATTGCACTTTTATTCATGCAATATTCCTTTATGATGGAACTACATGCAAACAAATTACAGTAGCAGTTGTAGGCAATTATGGTAACATTATAGATGGGTTGGCTTCATGATTTTAGAGGTCTTTTCCATCTGAAACGATTTTATTATTCTATTTTATGATTCTAACATATATTTCCACAAATACATATGGATTTGTCTCCCTTTGAGTAAAGAAATGTCTGATTTCCATTTCCAAATATCATGTAAGATGAACATTTTGCTTTTTCTCTGAAGAATCACTAACAAGGTAATATGAGCCCTGGGGCGAAGCAGTTTTTTTTATTAAAGGATAATATTTCCTTATTGAAAATGTTAGGGAAAGAGGGGAAAAAAAAAGACAAATATTTCAGAGTTCAGTTGAAAGTCTTTACTTAAAATATATCTTCTTATTTAGCAGGATCCTTGGGATTCCTGCTATAAATTTTCATTGTAAATTTTCATAAATGAAACCATATTATGAGCAGAGTTTTTGGGAAGTCTAAAGAGAATAGAAAAATAATATTTAAGGAGACTATATTCAGCCTAAGCAAGTAGTATTAAATAACACTCGAAGATGTTAAAAATGGATCCCAGTCAAATAATTGAATAAAACATTAACTTTTAAGTACACGAGTATATTTGTGTACTGGATATGGCAGCACTGCTAAAAAGAACAGAGAAGGAATTACTGTCCTTTTGTCCTCAGATGCTGAAAATCATCCCTTCCACACCTGAATCCTTTGATGGAAAAACAACATTTTTGCATCCACCCTGCAAGAGTGCCTTGCTTTACCAACATCTTAAGAAAGCCATTGATTTTTGAAAGCATTCATGACTGAAAGTACATCATCAGGTTGCACACACATTCACAGGTGTCCTGAAGTCAGTGACCAGCCCAGGATAGAATGCAGAATTTACCTCAAAGGAGTAAATATCACAGGATCACAGGATGTTAGGGGTTGAAAGGGAACTCCAGAGATTATCGAGTCCAGCCTCCCTGTCTGAGCAGGACCAGAGAATCTAGTGCAGGTTGCACAGAAACGCACCCAGACAGATCTTGAATGTATCCAGAGAAGGAGACTCCACAACCTCTCTGGGCACCCTGTTTCAGTGCTCTGTGGCCCTTACAGTAAAGAAATTCTTCCTCATGTGGAGGTGGAACTTCCTCTACTGTAGTGTATATCCACTGCCCTTTGTCCTGTCAGAGGGAGCAACTGAGAAGAGCTTGCCCCCTCCCTCTTGCACAGAATTGGAAGTTCCTAAAAGTAACGTTTAAAAAAGTAAACAAAATCTAAAAGATATGAAGGCAGAAGGAACACACATAGAAAACCAGAATCAGCCATGGACTAGGCCCCCCTCCCAGGGCCAGGCTTGATGGACTCGGCCCCACCACAGGGCCAACAGCAAAGCCTCCCCCCAAGGCCAAAAGCCAAAGCAGGAACCAAGAGAGAGCTGACCAGAAGGTCTACTTCTTAAATGAAGATTACACAGGAAAAGAAATGGAATAACATATTACAATATCTGATACCTACCCTTTGGAATGGACTTTCAACTCCCTCAGGAATTTCACTCTATGGTGCAGCAATTAACCCTTAACCTACAACAGAGGGGATGGGCAGCAGTGTAGAAATGCCTGATCATTTTAACCCTGAATATGAACAACACATTGGACCAAAGTCTGGCACTTTCTTGGCAGGGCAAAATAGCTATAAACACTAGGAGATTCTAGAAAATGATGAGACAGTAAAATTACGCATGTGATGGTTTGGGTGTTCCCCACCCCTCCACACTTTAGAAATCACCCAGACCAGACTCAGTCGGCTCTGGAAATTTGAATGAAGCTTATATTTACAGCTGGCACAATTTACAAGCAGGTATTTACAGTATATACAGTTATATACAGAAGTAGACAAGGTAAAAAGGTAATACAAACACAACTCCCCTCCCAGGAGGGGCTCTCAACCACCCCCTCACCTTTCCCCTACCCCTCTCAACCTTACCCCAGTTCCAAGGAAGAATGGAGGTTCAGCCAGGGGGTTAGGAAGCAAAGTGGATTAATCAGAGAAATGGCAGAGAGGCTAGAAAGACGTGCAGCTCAGAGCTCTCAAACAGAACGTGTCCCTTATCTATGTTTGGATTCTTATTCTTATACATCTCAGCAAGCCTGTGAGTGAAGCAGACATCACCATTGTTTTCCTTTCACAGCCTGTAATCTAATCCTTCTCACCAAAACATTCTAGCTAGGCTCAAACTAGCACACTCTGCTTTTGCTTCCGCATGGTCTATTGCTTTGATTGTTGTCATGACTAAATTGCTTCTATCTTATGACTGCTTTTTTATTATATTGTCCCCTCTATTCGGGAGGGGAAATTAATTGATGTGAGATGATATTTTCCAAAATTAATATTGTTTATTAATTTTGCTATTCAGAACTCTCGCCACCCCTGACCACTAATTTTAATAATATTTTGGTTCTTACATGGTCATGGAAACATTCTGTGGATAATATCTAGATCTAGTAATAACCAGCAAAATATATAAACATTGATTAAACTGGAAGAGAAGGTTCCACAGTCAAATGCCACTTGCCCACTAGATGGGCTCAAGCTCTTTCTGCTCTATGGCAGAAGGCAGTAGAGAATTACAAAGAGCATTTACTCACAGATTATTATTATTACCCACTCGCCGGGGCTAGCCACAGTCCAGACAGTGTCCAAATGCTGTCAGGGGCCTCTGTCTTATTGGATGTTGAGACTTGAATCTTCCTGGCTTCTGGGGAAAGGATGCAGACAAACTCTGACCTTGTCTCCTGGCTTCTTCTGGATGATTTGTATATATGTTCAGGAATTCTAAGCAGGATCTTCAGGTGCAGAAGGCAGCATGTTGTGCAGTCTCAGCACAATGTTATTCTGGCCACACAGGCCGATTGAGTGCAGACATCCAGTGTCTGCTCCTGGTAACTCGCAGCAGTGGAATTCACCAAGCTAGCAATAAGGCAGTGTGCAATAGCAGCATGGCTGGGCACAGCAGAGAGAGCACGGCAAAGAGCAGGGAAGCAAAGCAGTGAAGCAAAGCAGCAAAGCAAAGGACGTTGTTCACCTGTGTATCTCCTTTTATCAATGTGGGCCGAGATTAATTGCCCTTTGGACACAAGAATAGCCAATTAGGATGGCAGTTAGCCAAACCATACCATATTAGGCAAAGCCTAATTGGGAAAAGCACGGGCCTTGCACTAGGCAGACACAAGCCAAGTGTGTGCACTCTACACCACAGGACCTTGGGCAGGCCAGACTCAGTGGCTCCAGATACTTTGTGTCCGTTTCCTGCGACTGCCTCTCTGGTGGAGCAGGAAAACATGCCTAGGCAAGGCAGGACGTGTATAAGCCTGTTTTTCGCCTATGAGGCCTACCACAACACCCTCTCCCCTGTCTATTTAAGAGGGGAGCGACAGAACAGCTTTGGTGGGCATTTAGCCCTCAGCCAGGGTGAAACCACCACACTGTGTTATTCCTGAAGGCATTTACTAAATTAAGATCTTCAAATGTTCGTAATACCAGTCAGAGAAAGGAAGAAAGCAAAAAATACTATTATGCTAGAATGAATTTTGGAAAGGTCCTAGAAAGAATTGTCAAAATTATTCTCTGTCTACTTATTTAGCACGAGTCAATGTTAAACATCTGCCCAAGCCATGTGGGCTTCTTGGGCAAACAGCAGAGTAGTAGACCTGTCAAATTAGCAAACATTGCATCTGCTTGTATTTAACTCCCCACTGTGAAAAAGCCACCTTCCATCAACTGTCCAGTCAGCTGGGTGCAACTTGAAGTGTATGTACACACCACATAGAGGCAGTTAGACACTTTAACCATTAACTCTCCTGTAACTGTAGTCATCCAGTTATTATTCTAGTGATCTGCCTTTTTTTATTGTAAACTGGTCATCTCTTACTTCGACAACACACGACTGCAGAACTTTGCAGTGTTTTCTTTGAAGGAGAAAGTTGATTTCATGTGTATTATTTACTTACTAACCATCTGGAGCACAACTGCAAATTCTGGGAGTTTCCTCTGCATATCTGAAAGACGTTGAAAAAAAAAAATCAGTTACAATCCTGAAACAGTTCTTTCTTTTCCACCAGTATTGCTCAAACAGTTGAAATCTCTTTGCTTAAGTGAGCTTGAAATGATTCAGCTGAGTGGGGCTCAGCAAAGAGATGTTTTGTGCAAGGTCAACTTTCTGATCTCAGCGACTCAGCTACTCCTAATGCAACCACATGAAGTTCCTCTAAATTTCTTTAAAAGGAACATCTGTACTGCTGTTAATATCCAAGCATCACATTCAGCACTGATACCGCTGATATCCTGCTGCACTGAAGTAGAACATTACCACAGCCTTGAACATCAAGGAAATCAATTGAAATTTGTCTGCAGCTCATACTCATTTTAAAAATACATATTTTCCATTCAACAGAGCATTCAGTCCTGCACTTAAGTATTTTCCTGACTCAGAGCACACAGTCTAATACCTCTTCTGGGCTTTGCTATGTACTAAAGTAGTTACAATTTCTCTAGTCAGCAATTGCCTGAGTCACAATGTCATCCTCTTCTCCATTGGTACATCTTCTGCATATTCTTCCTTACTAAGTATCTATACCATTCACTTTAGGTGACAGTCTGTTTTTTTCAGAATGGCACAATCAAGCAAGGATTGAATCTAACTCTTTACTCTGGAGTAGCTCATCCTGCAGAAGAGAGTGGAAGATAGATAACTGAAAAAAATGTGGGGGAAACACTGATTGCATATAAGTTCTATTGTCCTGAACTGGCTCCTCCCTGGTTATGGAAAAGGGTTTCTAACTGGCAGATTTCAATATTGTTTGTCAAAAATGACAAGTACACTAGGGAGAAATTAAAACATTGCAGAAATGTTAAAAAATAAAAATATCCAAACCTAGTGCATTGTCTTCTATATTACATTGTCCCCCCAGAGGACACCCAGCAGAGTCATAGATTCATAGAATACCAAATGAATCTGTCATCGTGGCTCATGGGATCAGATCAGATAAACAATTCTATTACTTCATTGAAAAGTATTTTTGAATAGTTATTTCTGTTCTCACATCTACACTCCTTTGTCACACACAGAAACAAATGTCTCTTTTGTGGCCTTATACCTGGATGACTCTTTGGTCTCTACAACTTCTCTTGACATCACAGAACCACAGAAGGTTAGGGGCTGGAAGGGATCTCAAAAGTTCATCCAGTCCAACCTCTCTGCCAGAGCATGATCACCTATACCAGATCACACAAGAATGCATCCAGGTAGGCTTTGATATCTCTAGAGAGGGAGACTCCACAACCCCCTTGGGCAGCCTGTTCCAGTGTTACACCATCCTTACAGTGAAAAATCTCTTTCTTATGTTTAGTGGAACTTCTTATTTTCTTGTGCCTCTCCTACTTGTTGCAGGTCTCCTTGGAAAGGTCTCATCCCTGTGGTAAACACAGCATTTTCAAGTGGCCTGAAGGTATGATTTCCTCATTCTGATGTTCTCTATATTTGTGTGTGCTGTTGCCATTTTCATGGAAAAATAAATAATGCAACAGCAATGGCAACTGCCTAGTCAACATATGATGGAGTTTCACTGGAAACGTTTTGCCTGCCAGTACCAAGTATGTTATTCTGGACTACCAAGTACAAGAGTAATAGAATAAAATCAACCAGGTTGGAAGAGACCTCTGAGATCACCCAGTCCAACCTATCACCCAGCCCTATCCAGTCAACTAGACCATGGCACTAAATGCCTCATCCAGTCTTTTCCTGAACACCTCCAGGGACGGTGACTCCACCACCTCCCTGGGCAGCCCATTCCAATGGAAAATCACTCTCTCTGTGAAGAACTTCCTTCAGAACTGGATCTTATGTCTTTTTCATTTTCTTCCATAAAGAAAAGTACTAATATCTCTGACCATGAAAATGTGGCCAAGGCATTGTCTATGAGTGTACTAAAAAAGCACAGGAGTTTAAAGTTACACAGGCCTAGTAAAATGTCCAAATAGCTTCTCTGTGAAAGATGAATTTGCAAAGGAAAGTTTCTTATAGCTTTGGAAATTCAACCAGCATGTGGGAGGCAAGCCTCTAACTTCAAAGTCTCAGTTTCATCTTTGCTTGATTTTGATACCAGGACAGTCATGTGCATGTTTCTGAGAATTTTCTGAAGCTGCAGAGTCAAGGTAGATGCATTTCTCCCGACATTCCATCTAGCAAATATTCCTATTATGTGAGTCACTGGGCATTGCTATAGGTGACCAGATCGGATGCATTTCTATTTACCTGGACTTTTAAAAGGATGCTGTTTGTCTGGTTGATGAAAAAGTTTGATTCAAAGTGTATTTAGATGCAAAATCATGGGAAGCATTCCTACCAGGTCTCATGGAAGAACTGAAATAAGATGTTTCCATTTGCTTTGCAACTGTCATGTTGTGATTTGCTTTTGAGTGAGGTTTTTGCCTTTTTTTTATTGTCATTTTTCTTTTTGAAGTTGCTGTCTGCCTAAGCAGAGATTGTGGTTAAGATCAATAGCATTGGACTAAATGAGTGCTTCTGCTTTGATATTTAAGCTAATCGGCTCCTGATTGGCTTTAGAAACCTTCCAGGAGTCTTCTCTGCAGCATTATAATGACAGACTCCTTAATATGAGACTTCTAATCTGTTTTACCTAGTGTGGTCCTAGACTTTGTGTGACTAACTGGAAAGTTTGTTTGTGAATTGCACTAAACTTAGATACTATTCTTTCTTTCTCTCTGTATTCAGGCTGCAAAAAAAAAACAATTCAATTTCAAATTTCAGACATCTGTATAAACATTCCAATTTCATTACAACAGGTGATGTGCTTTCCTTGTTATTCCAAGAATTTTCTTTTGCTGTTCAGGTGCTGCAGCTTCCCAAGCAGTGGCACAAGTCCATAACCAAGCCTGCCTGCCCTCTAAATCCAGAGTGCAGAGTACTATAGCAGTGCATATAGCTGCAGTTTTAAAAGAGAAAGTTGGTTACATCCAGGGCACTTCACACTGTGCACCATTTTTTTTCTGTAAGAACTCTCAGTTGGGCTTGTCTAGTACCATGCTGTGAGTCTACAGCAAGACACAGACCCCAAGAGATCTGAGATGTTCTGCCCCATTTTAACATGACTTGTATCTTTCCAGACAGGTTTCTTTTGAGAACTCAGAAAGTACTGGTGTATTCTCAAGGTCTGACTGCTTTCCCCTTTTTTTTATCAGTTTCTTTTCTCTAGACAAGAGCTTTTTAAAGGTCCTGGAATTCCAAAGGGTCCTATCCAAAGTGTTTGGTATTATCAAGAGTTTTTCCTGGGTTACCAGGGTGAGGCCTTTCATTTTTCAAATGCTAAACCTAGGTTTCCTCTTCAGAGATGTCTCTGGAGCTGCAGGTCATAAGGAGCAGCCTCTGGTGGCATTCTCAGCATCCCATGTCTAACATAGGAGGGAATCCAGGGTCAGTCTTCAGGTGATGAAGATGTACCAAATCTGATTTGTACCCTGTAAGCATGATTTACAATTGAATTCTCCTTTTTCATAGAAAAAGGAAGTAAGACTGGGCTGGCTTCTGTTAGGAAAGAGCAATGCAGTGATAACATGGCCTGTCAGAGACTGGGAAGGTTTCTTTTTCATCATCTTTACCTTTACTCCCCACCCTCTGTCCTGACAAAAGTTTTGCCCTTTGCCAGCCAAGGCAAAAAATATCACAGAGAGGTGATTGAAGAGAAATTGATTCTGCAGGCAAGAGTAAAATCATGATGCCTGGGATACATTCAAGCATCAAGGTCATATATTCCTGGGATTCTCATGTCTAAATTTGGAGGAAACCACTGAGCTGATGAAAGGTCAGACCTCTGCTTTCCATGTGCTTTTGGAAAGGAAAGTCCTACTTTTCGTGGATAAGAATACAGTGTGGTGCTTCATTAGAGATGCCTGAAATGTCAACCTGTCTCCTTGTCACCACCAGTCAGGTGTGAAAAGAGAACCTCCAGGTGCATCTATGTCCCCTTTCCAAAAGGATGTGGGCTTCCAATCAAACTTACAAGGTAGCCTGCAAATGACCAGAGAAATGCAATTATCCACTGAAAACTAAATTGTGAATGCTCAAGGGTAACAACTGGGTAGCAGTAGCAGTGAGTGTCCGTTCTCCCTTTCAGCCCAAATATAACTAGATCTGTTCACAACTCTTGTAAGCTTGTACCTTGAGACTTCTAAGGCTGTAAGATTGAAATACAGTGATGTTGCTGGGTGCAAAGACCTGCAAGTTTCACTTGACTCCTACCCTCTGTTTATGGAGGTAGAGGCTCTTCTAGAATGAGTTTTGCAAAGATTTCTCAGATAACATCACTACTTAAAAAAAATATTTAATTGTGTATGTGTATTTGTGTCATCACCTGCTATGAGAGAGTTACCACATTTAGAACAGAAATGCTTAGCTCTGAAACAATGCATTCTAAAACAGTGCCACACCAGAAGTCAGATTCTTATCCAACTGAAGCACAAAACAGACTGCTTTGTGGCTAGTTACCTGATGTGGTTTGTCCAGTGCACCTCAAGGCTAAAAAAAGAGGAGGTTTCAAGGAGCAAAAAGAAAAACAATATTCTCATAGTTTTTAAGTTGTCTTTCATAGAATCATAGAATCATAGAATGGTTTAAGTTGGAAGGGACCTCAAGGATCATCCAGCTGAAACCCCCCACCACAGGCAGGGACACCTCCTACTAGAGCAGGTTGCTCAAGTTTGTCTTTGACAAGCACCATTTAATTCTTTTAAGGGTCATTCCTGCAGTTCCCTACTGCAGGATTTGTCTTTTCTTCTAAAATGTGGATGACAGAATTTTTCTTCAACCAAGCTGTCACTCCAAAGCGGTGCTGTGCTATTGATCTGGCACCAGAAAGCCTCTGAGAGCAGTGACCATGTGTCAGGCAATTCTCCCTGATGTGAGACGCAGTTGATATGTCTAGAATGAGGGGCAGACAAACTGACACAAACTCCTTTCACTGCCAGGGTTAACAGATACTACTTCACTGTAACTTGGCTTCCACAGGGAAGAGAAAGACTGAAGAGGCTGTGCTCTCTTTCCTGCTTCATCTTTGAGCATTGTGCTGTGTGAAAAAAGTCACACAGCCTCCCTGTGCTTTCACTGTCAAATCAGCCTTACACTGTCACTCTTCATGGACAGTTTCTCTCTGTACAATCACACAAGATTTTGTCCCAAAGGACACTGAATATCTTGTCAAGTGATGTTTATTAATTAATAGCAGCAGAAATTATTATAGTATATAAAGTCCCTTCTCACTTGCTTTTTTATTTTGGGATATCAGAGCTGGCCCTTAAATACAAATGTGACCAGGCTGCCCAGGGCAGCAGTAGTCACCATCCCTGGAGGGACTGGAAAACTCTGTAGATGCGGTGCTGAGCAACATGGTCCAGTGGTGACCTGGCAGTGCTGGGTTAATGACGAGACCTGGTGATCTTAAAAGTCTCTTCCAACCAAAATGATTCTGTGATTCCATGGTTCTCCAATGGGAAGAGGACAGTGCACCAAATCCTTTTGCCTGCAGATAGTTACTAGACTTGACTTCACATCAAATTATGCGTGATTCACTAAGGTGCAGCTGGAGCTAAAACGCACATATGTTAAGCTGAGGGAGAGCAGGGTTAGACTGCATCTTAGGAAGAAGTTCTTCAGTACCAGAGTGGTGGAACACTGGAATAGGCTGCCCAGGGAAGCTGTGGATGACTCTTCCCTGAGGGTGTTCAAGGCCAGCTTTTGGATGAGGCCTTGAGCTGCCAAGTCTAGTTGTGAGGTGTCCCTGCATGGCAGGGAGGTTGGAGTAGATGATCTCTGAGGTCCCTTGCAACCTAAGCCATTCTGTGATTCTGTAACGCCACTTCAATGAATATTTTTGAGATTTTAATTTCTTAGGTAGATTAATTCTTTTTAGTTCTTGAGGTCAACACTGAAGAATTAAATCACTCCAGAGACCTATCCTTTCAGTTCAGGAAGGGCTTTTTAATTCTGGATTTATTTACTTGGAATTTTGGGACAAGTTTTACCTTCCTCTTGAAATAATGATAGTGCTCCTTGCCCAAGGATTTTCTTGGGAAACATTTTTTTCTGCCTCCCATTCTCCATTGTTTACATAAGATTATTCCCTGTGTTTTGCAAGGAATACATTAATGTTGCTGTTTTTCCCTGAGAGCCTTTTTAGGGACAAAAATGTAACTTAATATTTCCAGTAGCATATATTTCCCATTTTCCTTTGTATTTCTTGTTTTTTCCCCATTTAATAACAAGGAAGTCACTACAGATAATTCAGTTCCTGAACTGACAACTGCAAACCTTAATCAGACAGAATAAATCTGCAACACATGCGGTTAAGATCTTAGTACATGAGATAAATATCTTGCTTTCTGAGCTGTCTTGTCCTCTATTTGACATAAATCATAAAAATCACTAATGAAAAGGTTGCTAATAGGCACAGGCACTTCCGTGCAGGACGGTAGAATAACCTGGACAGGAATGAGTTTGGTTTGTGTCAATGATAATTAGCTTAACCAACATCAGCAGTGACTATTAATATTGAAGCCATGACATTCACAGATACATTCAATCAAAGCTTCTGGGAAAGGTGTTTATTGCATTTCAGAAGACCTTGTTTAATCTTTATGCAAGTGATGATTTCTTAAGCCAGAGGCTAATGGACATTCAAAGCCCAAAAGGACTGTTAGATTGTTTACTGTAACTCCCTGTTGACTAGGCAGACTTCCCAAATGGACTTTTTTCCCCTAGGTTTGAAATAAAAGGCTTATTGCAGAGTGCTAGATAAAAGCATACTAAATGCTAGAATAGGGTAATATGACTCTGTATTGTCAGCCAACGTATCCCAACCTACAGAAACCTCCCCAGACTCACTCTTTATATAGCCAGGGCTGGAAATGCTAAATTTATTATGCAGTCAGAGCTGTTATGCTCACTGAGGCAGCAGGAATATAAAATATCACTGAACAGAAGGAGCAGCAGGCATCTTTTCTTAAGCTCCTGTTTACCACACTCCCAGTCAGAATCTTTAATGTGTATAAAATCTCACAGAAATGCAGAGGTATTAGGTGATATTATGTCTACACTCCAATTAACATCAATGCTTTCTCTTTTTGCTAGCTAACTGTCCAAGAAATTGATTTCATCTCTTTCAAAATTTTCAACAAACTCAGATGATCTGTCAAAGAGATGTATGAGCCATTAAAATCCACAATTACATTACTTCAAGATGGAATTAAGAAGCTGGTTCCCCACTTCAGTCCTCAGCCATTGATTTCTAAGAGGAGAATGTTTCAGTAGTGATGCAATCCCAATGAATCACCAGACTTCAGGCAGAAAATAAAAAATTAGCTCCTCCCAAACAATCTCATAAGGAGCTTTACTGACAAAGAAAAAGGGGGAGTGAGGAGGAAAAACTATAATGACTTTAAATTTGGATTACATTTTTATAACCATTTAGGATTGAAGTAAATGATACTTTGGCATTTTATTGATACTTCCAGTAATTAAAGTTGACAAGTACTGCACTGAATTTTACTGTGTAAATCTGTCACGACAATAAAAACACTTTTGCATTTTGCTTAGGAACTGTTGCAACACAGTGCAAGCAGAAATGGCATGTAAACAAAAAAATATTTCTCTACTTCTGACTATTAATCCTTCCAAGCCTTTGAAAGCTTTTTGAAGTTACCTGAACTGGCTTTCCTGCTTACTCTTTTCAATTTGCCAGGAGTTTTATTAAAGAAACAGAGACAAAGTCAGCCCTTGCTTGGTGCTTGCCTCGCTTTTCTTTTTGTTCTAGTTGTCTTTCAGTTGATGAAACCGAAATTGTAAGGCTTCCCCTCTGCTTCATATACGTTGTGGCTCTTTCTTGAGGTGACTGCAAAGATACCATCCTTGTTTAAGTATTAGTTGTGTCTTTCCATATCTTTGTCACATGTTGACTTTCGTGAAGAGGAGCAGCAACAGAGGAATAGTATAGTAATTCATTGTGTTGTGCTTCCATGTCATCTGTACAGTTCTTCATGGTGTTTTTCTGAAGAATGTTTTTTGCTGCTCCTTACTACAGAGAAATCAAGTTTCTGCCTGCCAATGGATGAAAAAAAAAATAGAATAATGAATCATACTTTTGACAATTCAGATGTCTCCTTAAGAAGCAATTATCAATAAGGTGTAAAATTGCTAGGAGTCTAAACACGCATGAGACTAAAAACTCAACTGCAATTCACAACTGGACAGGTTAAAAGACTGAATCTGTGGAATAAATAGATTTCCTTGCAGATATCACACCAAGGTATTTCATTAAATGCTTCTGAAAGAAAAGGGTTCTTAAAAGATGTAGAGAATTAAATCTGTCAAGAGGAATGATGTACCCAGGGAAAGACCAATTTTTGTTATTGTTTATCTAAAAAGAAGCATTGCCTGAATATCTGAAATAAACCTCTGGAGAGCAGGGTACATAAACAGAGATCAAAAGATCGTATGAGGTTCAGCAAAGGCCACCTCTGTCCTTAAGCCCCTATTTATCTGTGTTATAGGGCTGTTAAAAAAATGACATTTCCCTACATCAGTGCAATCTGTTTAACAGGCTTCTACTGCAGGCTTCTACTATTTTTTTTTCTCCTGTTCGTTATATTCGCTGTAGAGCTTCTGTCTAATAGACGAGTGGATCATTTTGTCCATCATTTCCCAGCCTAAGGCCCTCACTGATGATGTGGATGGCAACATGGCAAACTTTTCTTAGGCTAGGATTATAAAGGTTTTTAAAATATTTGAGCATCTGAAAGTCACATTTCCTAGAGCTCCTCCCACTTGTTGTTCCCGGATTACCCTACCACCATCACCGTGTAGGCACCCTGCCTGGGGCCAACACAGAAATATCTGAGGAATATTTGCTCCTGGTGGATGCCAGCTTCTCTCAGATTCACTGCAGTGTTCACTGTTGTGCTGTGGATTCCCTGCCTGTGCTTGGTTCAAGAGGTAAAAGGCAAGATCTCCTTTTCTAAGTGGTAGGAAAATGGAGATTGCTAGTTGCCTCACATGGGATCATCAAGATCCAGCACGATAGGCAGGGAAACACCCTCTACAGCTAATAGGAAAAACTGAGTAGCAGGATGAATGAAGTGAACTCATCCTGCTCAAGATATTTGGGTGATAAACCCAGACAAGATACACCTTCCTAATGCTCTAAGATTCAGTGATTAAATCCTGGAATTCCAGTTTTGATTGGAGAATGGAAATTCAGAGATTCTAGAATTTCCACAAGTGCAATTTTCACACCCCAAAGAGATGCATTTCATGGAAAGTAAAGATACTGTGTGTGCT
>WAAF01016868.1:225127-250437 GCA_013400475.1 Tricholaema leucomelas
AACACCCAAACCATCACACTGTGGAAGTATCCTTATATATAAGTGTCATTTCTAAAGTGGCTGTAAGAATTTGATTTTCAATTGGCCCTATCTTGGAGTACTTGAGGATATTTTGCAATGAAAGCTACAATAAAAAAAAAAGAGATTTTAAATTCACAAAATTTATCTACCCCTCTTCACCCAAGTGTGAAAATAAGAATGAATCTTCAGGGGTTGGATTTTCTTTCATAGCAGTCATTATTAAAAGCTTTGAGAGAAAATTAAGATGTAGGACAGGACAGCTGAAAGCATAGAGAAAGTACAAACCAACATGCAAATATCAGCCATGTCGGTAAAAGAGTCCATCCAAATGAGCACCATGATAAGTACAGTATAAACACAATGTGCATCTATTCCTCTTTTTAATACACTTTTAATGTTGGCAGAGTTTGTCCAGGATTGATGACATGTGAAGGCAACTCAGCAGGAAAACTAAAGTTTATATATTTCTGAGATCTATCAGCTCTGCTTATTCCTCCTTTTCAGAGAGAATTATACCAAAATAACATGTTACCTGTGCTGGTTTGAGGCTAGTTGCAATATTTTAGTGAGAGAAATTAGATCATTGGTTGTGTGTTGGGAACTGGCTGAAGGAAAGGGGGTACAAGCCCCTAGAAGCTTGTACAATCAAGCCTTGGATGTAAGGTCTGAGTATTGGGAATGCAGTAAGTCACAGAACTGTGTGTGAAGAAGCTCAAAGGAATGTGGCCTTGAGCTTTCTGATAAGCAGTTCTGTGGGACTGTGTCCAGGATAGGAGGGAATCTCAGCTATAGCAGTAACCACAAGTGGGGAGGAATATGCAGATTAAGAGCACCGCATTGCAGACTGGACGTGTCACCTTTTACTCACCTTAACCAGAAGTCATGAAAGATACCACAGGTGGGAGGAATATGCAAATACCAATCTTTGGATGTACCACACTACATGTTGGGTATGCTCACCTTTTCTCACTGTGACCAGAAAATTAGTCCTCTCTAACTTGAACCCTGATGCTCTCTCAATAAAGCTGAATAGCCTTGATGCTAGCTCATACTGAGTCATAACTTGGCTTTTCCCAACCCTGCAGTTTTGAAAAGAAAATGATGATGGTATAGTTCATTGGTTTGCTGAAAGGGGTAAAAAAGCCAAAATGCAAATAATTTGTCCCACTCTGGTCTGAGACGCAGCTTACTTTTTCTTCTCCTTCATTCTGCTCTGATATCTCTCCATTAACCTTGGCTAACAGATAACAACATGCACTTTGTTGATTGTTTTGTTTGTCTGTCTGGGAAGGAAGAGGGAGAAAGATAGGGCAGCTTTGAGCCCAGTCTAGGCAGTTGCTTTGTCCAGAAGGGAGTTTGGATTTCTGTATTATTTCTACTTTGCATATAATTGTAAATACCTGTAAATATATTGTGTATATATGCTTGTACATTTTGCTTTGCTGTAAATAGAGATTCTTCTTACTTAGAGCCTAGAGCTTCATCTTAGAGCCATCTGAGTTGGTCTGGTAAATTTCTATAGTGTGGAGGGTGAAAAGTTCCTAACCCACCACATTACTCTTCAACTTATAGACCAGTATTGAAATATTCAAAACAGCTTTGGTGGGGTGGATTTGCTTGAGCACAGGAGCTGACAGAATGTAATACATAAACTTAGAAATTGATTTGGAGATGATTTTCCTTGTTAACAATAAAGTTACACAGAAAAGGCATATTCAGAGAGCACATGAGGCGACTCTCCCCTAGACATTAAAAAGAAGGGAATCAGAAATAGTAATACTTTTCATTAGATGACGATTGTCTATCTGACTTGTATTCAACAAATCAAGGTAAATTCTACTGAGGCATACATAATGCTCTCAGGAGCAGATGCTGACAAGTGCATTAATCAATCATGATCATCATTAAAATTCTTAAGCCAATATTTTGCTGCCAATCATGTTGGTTTTTACAATTTCTTAATTTTGTTTATTCATTTTTTCAGATTGCACTGGGTTTTGCATAATGTATTAATTACTCAAATGGCCACAATCAGCACAATTAGGGGCTGGAACAGACAGATGACACCTGATGTGGAAAATGAGAGTCAGAACTCTGAAGACAGTAATAATAAGCTTTAATGTTAAAATTTGGTATGTTAGAGTTAAGAGTCAAGTCCAAATAGCCCTGGTTTCTGGGTCGTACTAATGCTGGGTCTTGGGTGATAGAAATGGAAAGAATAGACTTTGGAGTAAATTGTGTTTGAAAACAAGACAGTTGTAATATGTTGCACAACTATTCCTCTGTCTTTAGTCAGAAATCTTTCCTCTCTTGTGCTGGATGATGGACAGCAGAGCTCAGCACAGCATCCGTCATAGATTTTCATCTGAAGATGTTTGCAGTTAATGCTCTTGCTGCTACCTAGGCCACAGTATGCCCTCAATGTTCACACCATCATCATAATATCCTGAAATAGTTAAGATTTCTTCTCCTTACACATTTATGCAGATGCTACTCAACTAAGAAACTGGACAAACTGTAATTCACTATCTCAAAAAGAGCATTATTCTCTGAAATATATATTCTATATCTATGATCCTGCTTACTAACAGAAATCCTAGAAGAAAATATCTTCTGAGCTCATTCACCTCTGAGACCAGATGTCTTATTGTCACAACAGTAATGAATTTCATTCCATGTAGCTTCCTCAGAGTTTCCTCAGAGAAGGTACAGTCACCAGCACCTCCTGCTCTTATCAGTGACTTCAGTGATAAAGCCAAGTTGTTCCTCCAACTCTCATGCCCTGCAAGAGAACACAGACAACATATGGCAGAGCTGATGCATCTCAGAGTCCACAAGGGAAATGTGTACCAAATTCTGATTCTTGTTCAAGGGCACAATCTATCTATATTTTGCCTTTATATTTTCCAGTCCTGCAGAAGCATCTTCAGATGGTCCTAGTACAGATCCTAAAACAAGTAGACCAATATCACAGTGCATCTTTGTACATCAAGGAAGACATTATTCAAGTGCCTGGTATAGTATCAGCTTCTTTGAAGTGATACTAAGGAGACAGGCTAGATCCTGTGAGAACCTTCCATGGTTTTTAATGTCATGCTTAAAATGAGGGAGGCTCAGAAGCTGACTTCATGTTACTCAGATGTCCTCAAGTACCTCTACTGATCAGGGCTTTGAGAGTCACAGAAAAAAACCCACCAACACAAGTGAAAAGAAAGTTCATTCCATGAAAGTGCTACACATGGATAGCAGTGACCTTTTACTCCTAATAGTTATTTTAGAAACTTACCTAAATACTGATTTATGTGTCAAAGCTGTAACCACTCCATTGATCTGGTAAATATAAAGATTGCTTAGCACATCAGACTTGGTGGCTGTTACAGTCTATCAGCCAGATGTATATTTAGCCCAAAGCTGAGGCATGCATTATTTACTTGTTTGACATTAGCAACTTTGTGATGCTGCTCTGGGAGCTGCTATGAGACACCAATGCAAACCAGAGAGGTGGGAAAGCTGGTAAAAGAATCCCTAACACAGTGCTTCATAGCAGCTGTATAGCATCAGCTCACAGGTTGGTTCAGAGATACATGTGGATGTGTGGGCAGAATGCAGGTGCAGGTCCACACAAGCCAGTCTGCTTTACAGCATTCTTCTATCCCTCTTGAAGATGACGTGAAGCTGCCACATGGCTGGAAAGTTAACTTGTGATGGAGAAAAACCAAACTGTGTTTGTTTTGTAATTGCTCCAGGAGCCATCTCTTCATAAAGGCTCAACTCAAAAAGTGTGACAGTCAGGCAATTAGATACGGGTAGGAACTGCTTCAAATAGTATCTTGTTAATTTGGTTTAACAAGGGACCAAAGAAACTAACTGCGTGAAGGAAAGCGGTCCCAAGACAAAAAGCTCTGTAGTTAATGTGATGTATTATTTGTCCCACAAATGTTTAGCCCTTCCAGATCCCTACTTCCCAATTTTCCATTTGGGTCATACCTGAGTACAAGTTTCCCTTCTCTTTCTTTCCTCTATTTGTCTTCTCTGTGATATAGGATACTCAGGACAAGGATATTTAGAGTCACCAATTTAGACGCACCTTCAGGCATTGCACTTTTGCTAGTGAATCCCACGGTGGCCTGTTAGCAACAGTCGCAGATACTAAGAACAAAAAGGGCTTCAGTGCAAACGAAAGGTCATGGTTCTGAGACATTATTGCTAATCAGACTCATGGCTCATGGCTTTTCATGGCATAACCTCCAAAGTAAGTCACTCTGCTGGGCTTTCTGGCTTTCTTATTATTATCCATAAAGATATCCCTTAAGGATGTGCAGCCACTTCCATGTGGTTCTGATTGCACTAAAAGCCTGATGACATTCATCTTTTTCCTTCCTTCCTTCCCATAAGTAGTGCATTGCCAGTGACATCCAGTTCCACATCAGATAGACCTGGATACTTCTTTCTCTTAGTTTTTCAGAGAAAAGTACAGGAGACAAAGTGTTCATGTCCTGGTAGGGCATAAATCCTGTCGGGCAGGTTTAACCCCGGCTCTCCTCATCCTGTCGAAGCAGGGGTCCGGGAGGGAGTAGATGAGCAAACAATAAGGGTTTCGCCTCAGCAAAGCCTTGAGGGCTAGGGAGCTTAGCACCTCGTGTCAGGTGTCTTGTGCTGCCCTCAAGGTGCCTGTGAAGTCAAATGAGGCATGAAGCTTTGAATTCATTGACCAGAACGATGGTGGCAGTGCCTATTGGCCAGTTTGATTCAAAATCAAGTATATAAAGAGGGATGATTTAGAGACCGCCTCTTTCTACCTTCTGCCTTTCTGCAATTAGTCTTTCTGCACGGTGCCTTTGTCTGCACGGAACCTCTCCTCGGTTGTGGCTCCTTAACTCCAGTTTATTTCAGCTCTACATGCTGCAGAGAAAAAAAGTTGTAGCCAGATGGATCTAGTAAGGGGTATGCAAGCTTGGTATCATACTTTTCCTCATTAACAGTACAGGGAGACATGCTCAGTGCCATGCACTGTAAGAGAAGATTTTGAGTAAGAGGAAATGTATCTGCCTTACTTCCTTACAGCAATGCTCAAGCTTCTTCTCTGCAAATATTTTAACTTTCTTTAGTTGCCTTCAGAGTAAGATGCTTGCTCAGCACTGTGTAGTCTGTGGTGGTCAAGGAAGGGCTTTTCTGTCTTAGGGGACAAAGAAGCAGAGGAAAACTGCACAGTCTCCCCAGGAGAAAGGAGGACAATTCTGATGAGAATCTAACTCTGAGGCATAAACCGAATCCATGGAAGGTCTCTACCACCGATCTTTACAGCCTAACATGGAAAACAGCACAGACAAAATATTAATGGAGACATTTATGACTAAAACAGTAATAGGACATTTTTGCTTTGCATTTGTTCTTTCTCTCTAAACCCTTTTTTACTTCTTAAACTTTCATTATAGTTTAAATAACTAGATAATCAGTAAACAAATTTGATCACAACCTGGGTGATCTGACTGGCTGGCCTTGAACTGCCCTGTAATAAGGCTGAGAGGGAAGGGGAGGCTTGAGGTCTCTTCTCTCTCTTATGAATTTCTATTCATACTGATGAATATCTGATCCAAGCTAAGTTCTCTCATAAATAACCTTCTTCTAAACATCATAAAATAGTTCTGATATTTACAGCTATACTGATTAACTTGAATCTCTCCTAATATGAGTGTCTTTATCCAAATATTTTTCTCCCTTTTTTAACCTCAGATGAATTATGAGTTGATGAATGATGAAAATCAGCTGGATGAAGGGGATTGCTCTAAGGCTTGCACTCTTTTAGACTCATGCCCCATTTTAGATAGATGGGCTTAGTGGAGTAGATGATTACTCACAGGCTGAATTCCTGCAGACCATGCCACAGATCTAGGCCACCTAGACAGATGTGTCCTGCAAATACACATATCACACTGAAAGAATGAGCCCTGTAGAGCGTTTGAACAGAACACACAATGATAAGGAGACAGTGTCATAACATTGCTGTGATGGGCATACATATACTTTCAAGTGTTCTGTGAATATCCATTACCAAATGCACTCCAAAGACAGATTTTTTTTTAATACCAACTGAGTCCCTCCATGGAAATTGCTTGAATTTCAGAAACAATGTAGCAAATATGAAATGGAAGAAAAACTAGTCTCCCTCCACTTTGAGTGCTTAGACTTTTTAATACAAACAAGGCCCTAAAGCTGAAAATAATTTTTCACTTGTGTTGTTTCTCCCCTATTCTGCCCACATTCTATGAAATAGTAAAGTATTTCCTGTATCCACAGAAACCTCAAGCGTGATAAGAAATGAGATTTCTATGAGGCGATATTTTCCCTCTGATTATGTAGTATATTAGCTCCTGTACCCAGCTGAGAAAAAGTATTAAGCCCAGTATAAAAAGAAAACAAATAGGAGGGCAATACTTAGCCTTAGGGCTGGAGGAGTTCTTAATTTCCTCCATTTCCTCAGCTCTTATTTATACCAAAGTCAGTTATGTTGCACAGTCACGGTTGGCTTGGGAGACCTGAAAGTGGGATGAAGGGCAGGAGGATGAAATGAACTTTTCAGTTGATGGATGAAGAAGTGTTTCTATGTACATAGCATATTAAAAAAAGACTACATTGAAAGAAGCAGTGGTTCCTTCTCACCTTGTGATGACATCTGTCAAGTTTAGAGGGAATGGGTATTTTTCTAGAGTTTGTTATAAAATGAAGTGGGGTTGGAGGAAGAATTGATTTCCTTGTAAAAAGAAGGTGTCATCAAATTGACTATAAGATTTTATTCCTCAAAATAAGAGAAAGAAAGAAAGAAAAGAAAAAAAAACCTAACAAAAAAAAAACCCAAACAAACCCACAACTTCTTTTTGTTCCAGTATTGTACTGGTTTAATATACAGCTGCTGAAAATAAAAAAGAAAAAGGAGATAAATGGGCAGAGGAGCACAGAGGAAGAAAGAAAATCATTTCAGAAGGATTTTTTGATGGAGGTAATCCTACAAGAAAATTACAATTTTCAAAGGATATGTATGGGGGCAAGTAATTCCATTTCCCTCCTTCCATTCAGGTGGTGTAAGAAGATAGACTTTTCATGGTGGACTTGTTATACTGTGAGGCTTGGCATGATCCCTATGGAGTTCTTCAAACAGAGGATGGTGGATTGCAGCTAGAAGCCTAATTATTTTTTACAAGAAAGAAAATGCATCCTTTTTCTACTTTTAAATATGCAGTCCTCTATTGCTACTATCACTCTCACCAAGCCCATGTCACTTTCATTCCTGTTGCTTTCCCTATGTTATCTCTCTCCAAAAGGGACTTCTAAAAGTCAACAGTGGAGGCTTCTGGTTTGGTACTGTTATGGAAGTGGACACATACTCACTCCAGCTTGATCAACTGAGCCTAGTCCATGTAAAACTACCATACTTTCCCTAGAGCTGGCCATGATACTGCTGCAAGTCTGCCATGACCTGAGGTGGATTTCCTACAGGGGTACACATAGTACTGCTGAAAGGTAAGCAACCCTTTCTAATAGAGAAACCAACTCAGGCAGCAAGCTCGCATCTTCTGCAGCTGTCACTGACCAGCTGTTTGGAGATGGGTGTATTGATTTACTTCCTATATGCAGCTGGGCCAGCTTTTTTCCAGTCTGCCTTCCTTTTGTGACAAAATGCAATATTTTATAAACAGTTTCATAATAATTGTATTCTGAATGGAGTTTTTTTTTTGTTCCCCCAAATCAGAGACCAGATTTCCTTTGTGCTTTCACTGCAGTTTTTCACTTTACCCACCTGGCGCCAAAGCTTTAAGGCCAGAGATGTCTCTTGCTCCATGAGATGACTGCAGAATGTACAACAGAGCCCAGGTGCCCTTAGCAAATCTGGATGCTATTGTAATACAAACAGCAGCGATAAGCCTCATAGAAAGCAATACTGCATCCATGCAAACAGAGTCCCTCTTACTGAAATTATTTTTGCTCCAGACTCTCTTGTTTTGGAGAGCTATACAAGCATCATCTCCTACATGACTCTCTCCTGTCAGAGGTGTAATCAGCAGCTGTAAACATTCCTTTCTAAGGTGATGTGCTACACAGTGGCAGAATCTCTGCATTCTGCCTGTCAGAGCTCCTAAGAGGCTGGCTGCTTTACAACTCTTTGAGAGAAAGTAACTCTTAGTCTCCAGCTTGTGAAGTCTTTTAAAAAATAAACCCATGCACCATCTTGCACCGGAATAGATTTCAGTTTTGACCAAATAACACTTAGTTGTAGACCTTGTCTTTTCATTTATTTTCCTTTATTTTGAACTTGTGTTGTTAAAGGTAGATATATTTTTGGGTGGTTACAAGGGAACACCTGGGGCTGCACTGTGGATCTCTATTAAACTATCAGCCACTGGAAAAGAAAGGTGGCTGGAAAATCTTTTTGCCAACATCATCCAGTTAATGCAACTGGTGAGACCCAGTCTTTTGGTCTCTGCTGAAGTCAGCATTACTGGGGCTTCTGGCATAACAGGGACATGAAAGACTAGTGGACATGAGCTCAGTTTCACAAATAAGAATTTGTTACTTAAGTAGCCCCCACTGTTGGTTTGGACATAATTTTCTCACAAACAGAGACTGCTTTCTGGATAGGTCACTGTACTACACAGACATCTTAGATTGTATTTTATCTCTGCCACTCTTCTCCAGGACAAGATGCTCTCTTTGTCTGTGCCTCAGTTTCCCTGACTGTGAAATGATAATTTAATCCAAAGTGTACTAAAGGGAAGTTCCCCAAGTCATTTGGATGTGATCCTCGGGGATATGGTTTAGGGCAAACCTTGTAGAGTAGGGTTGTTTATTGGACTTGATCTTTTCCAACTTGAGCATTTCTATGATTCTCTGAAAAGAGCTGAATATGTTATTGTGATTGTTTGGGAGTTACCCAGCCCCATCACACAATAAAATCACACAGACTAGACTCAGCCAGCTGGAAGTTAAGGAATGAAGCTTTATATTCACAACTTAGCACAATATACAAGTAGATGTTTACAATATATTACAAATATTTACAGTTATATACAGAAATATACAAGTTAAAAGTAATACAGAAACACAACACCCCTCCCAGGAATCAGAGTCCCCAGGAGGGGCTCCCAACCACACTTCCACATTCTTTCCACCTCCCCACTCTTATCCCAGAGTCTGCCTTTTGTGCAAGTTGAGTTGGGAGTATCAGCAAAGGGGTTGGAAGCAGAATCATTAGTTGGGTTACACAGACTGAAGCAGAACAGCAGAAGCCCGTGGAGAAAACACGGGCTCCAAACTCCAACAAACACTGTCTTATCTATGTTTGTGTCCTTGCTTTTATACATCTCAGCAAACCTTTGAGTGAAGTAGATATCACTGTTGTTTTTTTTTCACAGCCTACAATCTATTTTTTCTCATTAAAATATTCCAATTAGCCTCAAACCAGCACAGTTATTAACAGCAACAAAAAGACACTACTGATTTTAAGAAGTATTACATTCTCAGGCTGTACTACATTTATATATGCACACTAGAAATTTCCTTTAAAGAAGTACATAAAGCTCAGTCACAGATTCATGTGAATTGAGGAAAAAAACAAACCAACAAACAAACTTACCTTAAAAAACCACAATAGTTCTTGCTATTAGAGCAATGCAGCAAGACACTTTTCAACCAAGTCACTCCAATCAGTACTGGGCCAACATGGAGGCCTTCAGATTTACCACATAGAGATTAAAGTGGCATAAAAGAAGACACAAGTCCAGACCAGCTTGTGCACAGGGCAGGCTAACCTGCTCATGTGGTCAGGATGATAATTAACATTTGCGTGCTCAGATAATGCCTAAAAGAAGGCAGCCAGAACACAGCCTGCCTCTGGAAGACTTTGGCTCGCATGCTGCTGAGTTATTCATAGCATGTGAGCTCTTTGGAAGAGATCCTTTTATTTTGTTTTGGTTTGCACTTGATGGGAGAATCTTTTCTTTTGCAAACAGACTCCTAATGCATCAGGACAGCTGCCTGGGATACACCTCATTTAGCGGCAATTGTCTCTGTAATGTTTATAACCCTCCCACCAGCAGCTGATATACAGTCATCATTTATCCTCTCATTTGCCTAACACAGTGTTAAAATGCCCTTCCAGTGCTTTGTTTTGCTTACTTTTCCATTCCCTTGCTATCCTCCTGTCAGAGATGTCAAAACCTCTTTTGAACAACTGACATCTCGGTGTCAAGGATTTGTGACTGGAGGATGCTTTCTCCACTCTTTACCCTCTAGCTTCTCCCTCCTGTTTAATTACAAGCTTGAGAGTGTGAGACATCATCTATCATTCCTCATTCATTATATTTAATAGATGCACATTTTGGGCTCTTCAACAAACTGACCAGACATATGGAGCATGTTAATTTGCTTATGAAGACTGCCTTGTTAAAATCAACAGTTCCACTCTCTCCTTAGCTGAGATCTCAGGGGGGAAAGAAAAACAAACAAACAAAAAAATTACCTAAACAACAAATGTTCCGGTGTCATTCTTGAGGATCATATGTGCAGTAATCTTCCCTTCTCCAGATTTTTCTTTCACCTCCAGGAACTGGGATTCCTGTTGGCCTCAGCAGCAAAGACTGAAGCAAAGAAAGCATTCAGTAACCCCACTTTCTCTTACCCTCCTTTCAAATGTTTAGTTTACATTTTTCTTATTCGAATCACTGAATCATAGAATCAGACTGGGTTGGAAGGGACTACAAGGATCATCTAGTTCCAACCCCCTTGCCGTGGGCAGAGACACCCTACCCTAGATCAGGATGGCCAGAGCCCCATCCAGCCTGGCCTTAAACACCTCCAGAGACAAGGCCTCAATCACCTCCCTGGGCAACCCAGTCCAGGCTCTCACCTTAACTTCCCCTGGAAAAAAAGAAGGAGATGCACAGTCAGCTCAGTCATTCTGAGCAGTTCCTTGGAATTTGGCGTTTAGGTGAGAACTAAAGCTATTTTTAGGCATTAAGAGCACAAAAAGATGAACATGAGAAATGTGTAGAGTCTGGTGTTAAGGAGGGGTTTGAATGTGGGTTAGAAGTGAATTGTAGTGAGACTGATATTTTAAAAAATCAAATAGTTTATTAAATACATAAAGAAAATTTCCCCCAACTTATTTACAATTAGCACACAGAGATTCTATTATGTGGTTGGTAAAACTAATTTTGCAGAGTGTGTATGTGCAGTCAGACTAAATGTAAATGATTTAGGGAAGGGTTTAGAAAATTTAAACATCTGGAGAGAGTCTTGCAGCACAAACTGCTGCTTAAATGTTAAACTTTCACAAACCTCAGAAAAGGGAGTTAGTTCACTCACTGGTCAGAGTCTCAATATTTGCAGTCCAAAAGTATATGTAGACGCATAAACGAGGAAAAATATAGTCCCAGCCATGTGGTGGCCTTCCACGTGGTGATGATGCGGTGGGGCTTTGCTGCTTGTGTAGCTCAGATTGAGCATGTGGTCTGAGAAGGTCCATGGACATGAGGTGAATCCTTCGTGGCTCTCAGGAGGTCATCAGAGTGGTCAGCCACCTGGGTAAAGCGGGATCCAGGTTTGCGGGCTGGAGCAGTCCAATTGGGCGCTGTGTATAGCAAAGGGGTCAGCCCTTGGGCTGGAGCAGTGGACCAGCAGGTCCCAGTGTCATGACTCGTTGCTAGGCCATTGCCTAGACTCAGACAGTGTCAAATGGACTCAGTCTGGGCTGAACTCAAGTGGACAACTATATCCCAGTACGGGGCAAGGTGTTTCAGTCCCTTGGCTCAGTGTTAGGTTAGTTAGGTCTTCCTTTTGTGGGGGAGGCAAGTCCCCAGCTACGCACAGGTGCAAGGCACGCAAGGCACGCAAGGCAAACAGGTAGCGGGCAAAACAAAGGCAGCAGCAAACAAAAGATTTGGCTAGGGTTTTAAGCAGTTTGACCAGTATCTTTGACCAATAGCAACAGACAAAAACATGCCTGGAACCGATCCTAAATTATCTCACCAAAAAAGGGAGATGCACATGCCTAACATCTATGACTTGTGTTTACCAAAGACAAAGAAGGGTGTCTCAGTGACAGACTGAGAGGCACCAAGGCTTTTGTCTGCTTCCTTGCTTCTTCCACCGAGGAAGAAGGACGGGAGGAGGGGGCAGAGCAAGGTGGGTATTCAGGTGGGTGTTTAGGACACTTCTTGGATATGTATTTTAGATCTAATTTGGACCTTCCACCATATCTAGCATGTATGAAAAATAGAATAAGGACTGGTAGTGGATTTATGCTGTTTATCTCTCTGGTAGCGCAAATAGCTCTCTATCTTTTTGGTATTGTTTTCAGCATGTGAAGCTTCATCTGTAAGTGTACTGTTCACAGTTGAAGTACATCCACAAGAAGCATGTGGCAGCAGTAAAAACTATGCTTTACTTCTAGAAGACATGCCAGGATGGTCCTGAAAATCTCTTAAAGCTTTGATAAGAAGACTGATCCTCCAAGAATTTACAACCCAGCCTAGGTTTACAAGGCATGGAAATCTGTTTCTTTATGAGGCGTAGTATGTAAATTCATCTATTTCAAGGGTGTTTCTGCCTACACTGGGAAAAGAAAGAAAGAGAGAAAGGAAGGAAGAAAGGAAGAAAGGAAGAAAGGAAGAAAGGAAGAAAGGAAGAAAGGAAGAAAGGAAGAAAGGAAGAAAGGGAGAAAGGAAGAAAGGAAGGCGGGCAAAATCAAAGGCTTTGGTCACTTGATTAGAGCTACATGTGGTTGATAATTACTCTGAAATCAGTTGCAGCTGAACAAGCCTTTAGCTTCATGCTGAGTAACATTCATTCTTTGGTCAAAAGCTAGACTTCTGGAGGGCTTCAGCTGTATGTAATGTTTGTGACACTGTTCAGCTTTAGGGGTTGCTTTGTTCATAAGGGGTAAACCAATGCTTTCTGCTACGTTTTCTTTCAGATAGTTTGACACCGTATGTTGGCTGCTGGCCAAGCACTAAGAGTACATAAAAACAGCTGTAGTGAATCAGATCAAAGGGCCACCTGACCCAGGAACCAAAGAGTAACCGAGACAGTAAGAGCTAGACAAACATGTATGCTGTTCCCTTGATATAACCACCTTGCAATGTGCAGCCCAGGGACCTCGTAAATCAGAGACTGTATCTACATTCCCCTCTGCAACAACATCTCTTTGTTAAATATCCCTCAAGAGAGCTATCATCCTCTCCAAATGCATCTAATTGTTTTCTGAATTCAGTTGTATTTTGCTCTTTGGCTTCTTCAAAAGCTTCATTTGTTACAGGCTCATGAGCTTAATAAACTGAGTCTGTGTTTTTACTAAAATGTTAATGATCACAAATATTTATTTAGTTAAATCCATAGCTGGAACTGGAGTTATATAGGAAGAGAACACCACTCATTACTTTTCTGGGAACTCTGCTGAGGATTTCTCAAGGTGTTGTGGGTCTTGCATCCTTCTTGAAGGATCTTTCTGAGTCTTAACTTGCCACTGAGATGCCCTAACTTATACTGTTTCTGCTTTAACTATTGTTATGCTGGGTTTAGGACACACCAAGTCCCAAACTGGGACCAATGTATTTTCTCACAGATTGTTTTTGTTTCAAGCTAGAGTTAGTTTTGCATTTTTTTAACATCTGTTGCTCAATATTATGTGACTAATTTACCTGCATGCATCATGGCTTGAGTTTCTACTGTCTGTAACATTGGTCAATCGATCCACTGACAACTTAACAGCTTTGTTTACTTCTTTGTGTATTGTTTTGCCCACTTATGGTGTAGTGTTTTCATTGCTGCAAGTCAAATGTAGCTAACTGTAAAATACAGCTTTGCATTGTGACGCCAGAGAAAAACTATAAGAAGCTAGAATGAGGGACCCTTATAGATTGGATGGCGATCCAAAAAGCCCTACGTTTTGGAAACAGTTACATATCACTGATGTTAATATCACCTTTGAAGAATTAGAGGGTTTCCCTCTGCCAGGTGGTTAAAAAAAAAAGGGAAATGGACATGAGAAGACCGATCTCTGGGTATCGTCGTATCATCAGGGTTGGAAGAGACCTCACAGATCATCAAGTCCAACCCTGCACCACAGAGCTCAAGGCTAGACCATGGCACCAAGTGCCACATCCAACCTTGCCTTGAACAGCTCCAGGGACGGCGACTCCACCACCTCCCTGGGCAGCCCATTCCAGTGGCCAATGACTCTCTCAGAGAAGAACTTTCTCCTCACCTCGAGCCTAAACTTCCCCTGGCGCAGCCTGAGGCTGTGTCCTCTCGTTCTGGCGCTGGCCACCTGAGAGAAGAGAGCAACCTCCCCCTGGCCACAACCACCCCTCAGGTAGTTGTAGACAGCTTTTTTTATTTTCTTTTTGTTATTTTATTTTTGTTATTTTGTTATTTTCTACCTAGAAACATTGCTTGCATGCAGTGTCCAAATGAGCACAGGGGTCAAATGAAGACAAATGACAGCAAAATAATTCCAGAGGTGGCTTTAAAATGCCTTCATTAGCAGTGATACACTGCTTCTAGGTTTTGTGTCTTTTCTGTCACCTGTTAGATCCCCCTTGTTACTACAATGGTGGAGATTCTGCCTCCTTTTCTTTCCTTCCTGAAACAATCCACAAAAACAGGTAAATGAAGGATTCTGTAGTTTGTAAGTTGCAGTATGATTTCGTCAGGCATATTGTTTCATCAACACAGACATTTTATATCCAGCTGAGTACAGGAATAGTCTATAAAGGCCCACTTGAAAGCATTCTGAACTCAGCAGAGACTCCCATTGACTTAATCGGGCTCTAGAACAGGCTTGACATGAAACTTGTCTCGAACTGCCAGTTGACAAAGATCCAGGATGGAGGTTTTATTTGGAAGATGCTGTGAAACAGGAGTAAAGCAGGCAGGAGTAAGGTAATGGCAAAATAAATACAGTAATTCAATCTAGTAACTGGGAGAAGGCTGCTAACCAGCAGAGAAGAGCTCTGGAAAAGCCTCTCAGAAGGACTGGCAAAGGGAAGAAACCTAATTGGTTTCAGGCTGAATATTGATAATAGGACAGTTTCCATAGTTCTCCCACTTAAAATCAGGCACCAGACTTCAGAAAATCTTTGCATTAACCTCCTCTTTCGTGTGCTTTTGAAGGTCTGGAATTTTCCTCATGCAAACTAGGCCACAGGAATGAGAAGGAGGATAGTTTGCTTTTTAAAATCTCTCTTTTTCTTGGTCTTCAGAATATGGGAAGGAGAATGATGCTGGAATCCATTGACTTCTGTTATGTTCAGTTCTTGTCTCTGATAACATTATTTTCCAACCAGATCTTTTTGGCTTCAGGATTTGGAGGGACAGGACACTAAATAGCACATATTCCTGGGAGGTGGTAAACACAGAGTTAGTTCCTTACTCTGCTACAGTGTTTTTCAATATGATTGTGAACAAGTCAGAGAAATCTTGCATTAGCATAACACCCGATGAAAAAAACAGTAGATGTTCCCTTGCTCAAGAAGTAGTCCTGGGCAGCTCCAGGGACACTCTAAGTGCCCATAACCTACAGAAATTGAAATAGTATGACTTAAGTCATGAGCATGCAGCTGTCTTACATTTATTTCTTGCGTTGGGAGAACAGCTTCCATAGCCATGGTTTGTTTACAACACTTCAAAAGGCATCTGCTTTGTTTTCCACTGTTAACCAGACTGCAAGGTTGAGAGGCACATCCCATTCACTCTTCCTAATGGAAACTGTGGAATCTAAAAAATAAGCACCCCATGGAAGGGGAACCTTCTCCTTGGGAAACCAAGAGAGAGGAGCTGGCTACTAAAGCGCAAGCTCTATCAAATAAGGCATCAGGGTGAGTAGTACACCCAGACTGAATTGTTATTTTAAAATCTAGATGAATGGTGTTAAAACCTAATTATATTCTGGAAAATGGAGCACTTTGAGTATTACACTGAAGGCCACTGAAAATGGGAGAAATGGAAGGAGGAAAGAGGGGAGATATTAGTCCTTAAAAGGATGGAAAGGCTAAAAGGGTAGCTCCTTTTCCTCTGGCTAAGGAACAGAGGAGGCTGTCTAATCTTGCAAAGAAGAAAAGATTGAAGTATCCTGAGAGACAATGTTGGTTTTCAAATGTACACAGCTAGCTGATAGCCAAAGGCAACAGAAGTACAGTGAAAGAGAACAGCAGAAAGCTGAGATGCAGTGTGAACAGACATCTAAGAGTTAGGAAGCCTGCGGATACGTGGTTTAACCAGACCACTAAAGATTTTTCGATGGTAGAGCCTCAGATGCCAAATGAAATCAACACAAATAACATCAAGCTGTGGCTGTTGTCTTTAGGCACTTATTTTGCCCACCACAAATGCAAATTAAGATGACTAGTCTTAACCCTTTTCTGTTGGTGGCTATTCTATATTAAAATGCAAATTCTTCTACATTTTCTGCAGGCACACCACCACACATCACTGGAGCGTGGCTATATGAGTCATGAATCTCAGGCATGTGATGGAGACATCAGTCACAGAATCCCATAATCATTTCACTACACTCCCTGGTTCTGGAGAAGTGCCTGGTACCACATGGGGTTTAGCAAACGGTCAGTGCTCCGTATGCTTGGAAGAGATTCATGTAGCTGCAGGTTCAATTGACCATGCCTAACTGCAGAAAAACATCACAGAGTTTCTCCCAGCTTCTCTGGGAAACTCAGCCCTTGATGGAGCAGTCTCCAGTATTACTGGGAGCAGCAGATTTGACATGTATGTGGTTTGGCAAATTTTCCTCTTGTATAAATGGGACAGATTTTCTTTAGCACCTGCTGCTTCTTTTACAGTGTCAATTCATAGCTCAGTAGAAATGTTTCCATATAATCTGGTTAAGGAGGTATTTTAATTTTGCAAGAGTTTTCTATCTGCCATTCAGATCAGGAAATTGTTTTGGATGTTGCTCCACTCAGAGCTGTATATATTAAACTGTTCCCATACTGCAGTATTTCATAACCTCATTTTTGTGACTTTTGGTAACATCCCTATCCACAGCATTGTCTGGAGAGTTAAAAATCAAAACTAACATAAAAAAAAAAATGCAGAAGAAGTTCTTTCTTTTACTTCCATGTATACACCTGAGAGCTCATTTAGCTGGGATTATTTTGAAAGATTAAAAACATACAGATTAGAACTATTCTGCCTGAGAAAGTCTAACATGATAAAATTGTGCAAATGCAGATGTTGAGCTTCCCACCAGCCCCATGCTGTAGTCTGAAAACTGCCCAAGAACATCAGGTTAAGTACTTTTGGCCATCCTGGAACTGGGAAGTCTTGGCTGAATTGTAGTCATTTGTTTAATGGAGAACATGTACAAAATTCACGTTTCCAGTCACAGGGCTTTAAAACTGAATCAAAAGCTTCTATATCCTAGGTTTCTGTAGATGTTGGAGACACAGAGAAAGTTAGTGGGCCCAGTAGGCACTTATTTAATGGCTATTAAATGAGGTGGAGAAGAAAAGGAAATGGTAACAACATCTCTAGAGGTGTTTAAAGCCAGGCTGGATGAAGGCTCAGACAGCCTGATCTAGTGCAAGGTGTCCCTGCCCATGGCAGGGGGGTTGGAACTTGATGATCCTTGTGATCTCTTTCAATCCTGACTGATTCTATGCTGCTTCTTTTTCCAGTGGCTGCAATTTAGTATACACCATGTTAAGGGCTTCCTGGGGAGGTGGTAGAGTCGCCATCCCTGGAGGTGTTCAGGAAAAGCCTGGATGAGGCACTTAGTGCCATGGTCTAGTTGACTGGATAGGGCTGGGTGATAGCTTGGACTGGATGATCTTGGTGGTCTCTTCCAACCTGGTTGATTCTATTCTATTCTATTCTAAGGACCCACCCCCCATTTTTCTGTTTGTAGGATGTCTTTGCTTTGCTTTAATAGAATCTTGTCACTATTCAAGGCAGTACATGCCTAAGCAGAGAGTTTCATCTCTGGGACTATTCTATACGCGAGGAACTTGTTTCTTTTTTTTTTTTTTTGCATGATTGTCTGCCAGCTTATTTTTTTTTCTTATTTTTTCCTCTTGGCTGGAATTGCACCCTGCTTCCACAAGCAATTTATACTGTCCTTTAGCACAGGCTAGCAGGTGGAATTGAACAGCAGGCCTGAAGAGGTTTGCAGTGTAATAGAGTCGGAACTTCTCTTCAGTGTCTGTGTTAGTAGTTTAATTTCTTCTCATGCCAGGAGGCACTTCAAAAGGTTCTGAGGGACTGGGAAAACCTTGCAAGATCTTCTAGAAGTGCCTCCTTTTCTCTCTTTTCCTCTTAATTAATAGAAAAGGGGATTTAGGGTGAAACTGGCTTCCAGATCAAGAGATGTATTAAAGTATCTAAAATTACGTGGAAGTATCTTGAGTCATATAGAATGAACCTGGGCTGCAGCCAGCAGCTGGGATGCTCTGGGAGCTCACACTTCTGAGGCAGTATGTGCTATACAATGTATTGGAGAAGAGCTGGGCACTCTTGTCAGACAAGATCATAGCACAGTTTACTACAATCATCACTGATACAAGACTGTCCACATGCCTGAAATGCAAACTTGTACCTCAGATAATCCCATTTCTAGGGGATTGGCATGACTGAAGGTAGAAAACTCCTTATACTATAAAAGATACTTCTTCTAAAATTAAGGGCTATTTGAAATCTTTGCCATCCTTCTGCAGTCTTGCTCAAGGTAGCAAGACTTCCACTGAAAGGATGGAATAAACATGAGTGAAGAGTCATTGTAAATCAGGCATTATTTTCCATTAGAGCCACCAGAAAATGGTAGTCTTACTTTGCTCCAGCTAGATTTCTTATCAGTTGCTCTTAGCTTCACCCACATCAAGTCACCACCAAGCAAACCTTAAAAGCTGTAGGAAAAGTAGGTCAAAATGAAAACGTAATTTAAAGCTTTTCCAGGACTACCACATTTTTCCTTATTCCCTGATATGACAGACCTCTTATCAGTGTAGACAGGCAAGGTCTTTCCCATCTATCTGTTGCCTCTAACAAGAAATTAACTTCATCCAGTCACCTTTTTCACACAGACCATACAGCACCTCTCTGGTGAAAAGCACTGTGCATGATGGTTCTCTGAAATCAGAGACAGGAATAAAATCAAAGTAACCCCTTCCACATCCAAGAAATAATCATACAGATATCAAACCAGCTGTAGGGGTCTGATTTAAGCTTCCCAGAGACTCAAATATAGCTAACAGAACAATACAATAATAGGATGCCTTCCCCTCTCTCCCCCTTCTGAAAGAAAGAAATTAGATGTGGAGAGGAAAAGGGGTAAAACACCAAAGAATTGTCTCTTCTATTTGGAAGTTAAAAGAAAACTTTAACAATAAATAAAAGGTCTTTAATTAAGGTAGGGGAGTTACAAAGAGGTATAGGGAAGGGAAACAAGATACAAAAAAATATATAAAGAACCAGATTGCTGGCAATGGATGGAGGTAGCTTCAGGAAGTGGTGGTCCCACCATGTGGTAGGATGGCCACCTGGCAAAACAGGAGCAGCAGGAACAAGGGTGGTGCTATCAGGCAGGCAGGGAGGACAGGCAAAGAGAGAAAGAGGAAGTTCCTCTGTTTTTATAGGGGCCCTAGAAAGGAAGTGAGAGTAGGCTAACCACTACACATGGGGTCAGGTTCAGACCACCCCCAGGAGGGTTAACCCTTTACACAAGCAGATTGTATGGTCATTGGTAGTGCTTATTTTAAAAGAGCTGTTTTTCATGTTGCTGTTTTCATAGAATCACAGAATTGTCAGGGCTAGAAGGGACCTCAAGGATCATCTAACTGAAATCCCCCTACCACACTAGATCAGGTTGCTCAGAGCCCCATCCAACCTGGCCTTAAAATCCTCCAGAGATGGGGCTGCTACCGCCTCCCTCAGCAAGCTGTTCCAGTGTCTCAGAACCCTCATGGTGAGGGTGCTGGTTTTGTTTGGCTGTTGTGGTTTATTTCCCTGGGAAGTAAGAAATCTAGCACTGAAAATCTATAGGGATTCTAGCTTCTGCAGAAATAAGGAAAACCAGCAATAAGTGACCCTATTGTTTTGAAGAGGTATAGGGAGCATATTTAAAAAGATGCTGTTTTTAGACTGTGAGGGTAAGACTACTGCTGCTCATCAAAAACACTCAAGTAAAAAATGTTTTCCCTGTGATTTTTGTTTTTGAATCACTCATAAATTCCTGAGCACAGGAAAGGCCTGCCTTGTGTCTGAAATATGTTGCTTGAAACTTGTTGATTTTTGTGTCCTTGTTAGTTCTGTGCCCTGTACAATCGTGTCGTTTCTCAGGGAGATTGAGAATTGCAGAGCCCCAGATGACTCCACATAGCTTTCTGACTTGCTCTGCTTATATTAAATGAAGCTTCTTTCTGACCAGATGACAGCTTCCTGAACTAATCCGCTCCACCAAGTCTCAGCTCCCACATTCATCTTCTTTTATTTTACTGCAAGAAGGACCATTGCTTAACCCATGCATTTAAAACACCATTGGAGCTGACCCAGAAGTGGTGTAGTGCCAGAATAAGCTTGGAGAGCTCTGTTCAGCTGAACCTCTATCTCCTTTCTTCTATTTTTTATTTCATTCCTGTACACTGGGGCATACAGACCATGAGGACATCAGACATTCCAGACAGTGCTTCAAATAAGCAAATACATACAAATATCTTCTCGGCAAAAGCCTATCAAGAGACATGTGCTAATGTTTACTAAGGGTTACTTTGTATGTAAGAAAAAGTACTTTTTATGAAGTTTGAGGAGGAGAAAAGTTGAATTTTAAAATGTAAGTAGGTCTGCGAAAAAATCTGAAACCTCTGAGTGTCTGGGTTTTAGAACAGAACAGAATAGAATAGAATAGAATAGAATAGAATAGAATCAGCTAGGTTGGAAGAGACCTCCAAGATCATCCAGTCCAACCTATCACCTAGCCCTTTTATTATACACAGTTGATGACACAATTATACACAATTCTTGACTCTGTTTTTCTGGTGTCCCCTCTTTAGGGCTTCATATGCATTGTTTCCCTTTTGTAGAGTTCTCCATGCCATACACACGGTTCTCATATTTTTGCCATAATAACTCCATCTCCCCTTTTAATTGAAACAGAATCAGCATCTTCCAGCTTGTTTCTGCCTAAGCCAAAGTCAGCCTCACAAATGATTCCAGAGCATAACCAAAAATGACGCTTTCTTTAGGTCTGCAGTATCAGACTGTGGGGAAAACACAAGAGGTAGCTGAATGCCACTGACTGCAGCAGACAAGCCTAAGTGGATTATGGATTACTTGCAGGTGAACGGATGTGCAATCAGTAGTCGCTAAGCTGATTCAAGGAAGCTGGCATGTCAACATGCATCTTGCTTGACTTGCCAGCACTAAAGTGCCTGTTATTATTTATTAGTTAATTAGAAGTGTTAGGTGATAGGTTGGACTTGATGATCTCAGAGGTCTTTTCCCACCTGGTTAATTCTGTGTGACTCTGTGAAATCCAGTGCAAAAGATAAGCTGACAAGCTGAACAAATTGTTCACATTTACAGAAAACAGAGAGCTAGAAACTGGATTGGAACCAACAGAATTCTGTCTGTCCAGAGAGTTCCCACCTTATTAACAAACTTTTTCTTTTTTTCTTCTGTGTAGCAAAATGTTCAAAAATATCCTCTTATCATGCTGACATATTTTTTAAAGTATTCTTATCTAGCCTCCAACACACATTTTCCACTTTTCCTTTCCTAGACCCAGAATATGCAGTACATGTTGAATTAGCCATACGTGCAGTTCTTTCCCTGTAATCTGCTTCAAATCCCACTTGTCTCTCCAAATGAATGCATAAAACCCAACCACACAAATCACAGAACTCCCTGTGCAATGCATTCAGGCACTCATTTATTCTGAAATCATGCTATCCAACAAAGGCTTTGAAACGTGTGATGCTGTCCTCCACCAGATGTTGAGTTAGCTTCAATACAGATAAATACCCAAAAGGAAAACCAAACAGTGGAATATAGTCTACTACTGAGATGTGGGCTAGATACGTGCAGGACCAAACTTTCTTGTGGTTTCAAACTTCTTCCCAGTACACTTTCATTCTCATTCCCTTTGGGTGGTATGTCCTGCTGAGCACAATATTCTTGCAAAGTTCTTGTTTTCCCCTTCACTTGCTCCTATGTATCCTCAGAGAGAAGAGGGTATATATTTGTTTACATATTTTTGCTTTCCTTGCTGGAAATATTTATGCTTCCTAAGTAGCAGCAGCTCCTCACTGACATCGAGTCTGCAGAGGATAGGACAGAGAAATGAAGGCAGTGATATATCTGCTGTCTGCTGTCAATATTATCACTCAGGATGAACCTCCAAATTTTTGACACAATATCTCTTCTCCAATGTCTGCTAAAAGTCTTACCTAAGATTGATCATTCTTAGATGACTGAAAATTGGACAGAAAATTGGTTGAATATCTGGAGACCCTTTACATGGGCACATCGTCTTAGGAGACATGGGAGAAAAAGCCAAAAGATTGTGTTTTCTTCTAAGCAATAGAGAAGAGGATGCTTCCCTTCATATCTTTTTGTTCCTCCCTCAAAAAATCTCCCACCACTGTCATAATCTTAAAGTTTCATATATACCCTTTTGCCACTTCTAACTTTTGTACACTTTCTGGCTCTCTCCCACTCTGAAGGAAGTGTTCCCTTCCTCCTCTTCATTTAGTCTGTCTGAGATTTCCATTTATATTTTTCTAGGTTCCCTTCTTTTAGACTTAGGCTCTTTATCTACAAAATCAATCTCCCTTCCACTGATTAAATGCCTATGAGGATGTTTACAATTGAAAGTGAAGACATTTGGGGAAGATGTCTGACTGTCAAGACAATTAAGACCAAAGAAAGACATTGATCACCAGGAAACTTTCTCTAAACAAATTAAGAAAAACCTGAAACTAAGCTGAGATCATCCCACTCATTTTTAATGATTGAAAGATGTTGCAGAAGGTACAAAGTAAAAGATGATTTCCAAGAGAAGGAAATACTTAATCCTGATTCTAATACTGGGTTTCTGCAGACAGCTGCAGATAAACTGAACAAGATATAAATTAATGGCTCAAGGGAAAACAAACTTTCCAATGATTCCTAATCACACATCACCATGACACAGCATAACAGCATTTCAGTTCTATGACACTTTCTAGGTCTCCACTTAAAAGACTTTGATTGCTGACATAATTTCAGACAGGCACCCATGGAACATTATTCTAATGAAAAATGACACTAAAGCAAAAGTATCCCAATCCATCCTCTGGTGCAAATGAAAATCCTAAATTCCTGCTGCAACACTGAGCTGACTTATCTCCATTACAGAAAAGAACAACACTCTGATGGAAGGACAGACTCCTTAATGCCTCTTTATTGAGGAAGTCATGGAAAAAATATAAATCAAGAGAAAAATATCACAATCTCTTTGCTTTTAATTACTAGCATAAAGTCACAGATTCATAGAATGGTAGGGGTTGGAAGGGACCTCTGGAGATCATCTAATTCAACCCTCCTGCTAATGCTGGTCTGCCTAGATCAGGTTGTACAGGAACACATCCAGGTGGGTTTTGAAAGTCTTCAAAGAAGGAGACTCCACAAACTCTTAGGGTAGTCCGTTCCAATGCTCCTGTACCCTCAAAGTAAAGCTTCTCTTTAAGTTCATGTGAAGCCTTTTGTGTTCCAGTTTGCACCCATTGTACCTTGTTCTATCACTGGCCACCAGTGAGAGGAGCCCAACTACATCCCCATGACCCCCATCTTTTACATATTTATACATATTTATAATTCCCCTCTCAGTTGTCTGTTTTACAGGCTAGACAGCCCCAATTCTATCAGCCTTTCCTCATAAGAGAGATGTTCCAATCCTGTAATCATCATTGTGGCCCTCCATTGGACTCTATCCCATAGTTCCTTGTCCTTCTTTAACTTAGGTGCAGAAAAAGGGACAAAATACACCAGATGAGGCCTTTCCACAGCAGTGCAGAAGGGAAGCAGAACTTCACTTGTGCTACTGGCCACACTCTTTTTAATGCACCCCAGAATACTATTGGCCTTCTTAGCCTCAAGTGCAATACAATATTTTGTAAAGGTTTAGGATGGCCTCTTGCCAAGAATGGCATGTCAAGTGCTCTACAAACACTTAAACAAATGAACATGATTATTGAATAAATAGACATGCAAAGACTTGTAAAAATCGTGAAGTATATTTTAGTATATGAGTAAATGAGAATGTGACAAGTAAATGAGAATTTGATGTCTTGATCTAATTCCTAAAATACAAACCAAGAATCTTCTTTAGGCCAGATTTGCCTTTTAGGACATATGACCCCCAAAGCTATGTGGTTTGTCCTCTTAAAGAGGAAGATTAGGCTACACAGAATGATGGTTTGTGAAATTCCTCCTGCTTTGGAGAGAATGCAGAGACAAAAAGCAAAGCACAGAAATTGACTCATAAGTGAAATGTAGAACGGCAAAATCACAAACTCAAGTTCCAGACACGCTTTGTGTCACTGGACAGTCCGCCTTGAGACTTTGCCAGGAAAGGAGTAAATTCAAGTTCCTGATTAGCTGGGATTTTAGAATAGAATAGAACAGAATAGAATAGAATAGAATAGAATAGAATAGAATAGAATAGAATAGAATAGAATAGAATAGAATAGAATAGAATAGACCAGGTTGGAAGAAACCTCCAAGATCATCCAGTCCAACCCATCACCCAGCCCTATCCACTCAACTAGACCATGGCACTAAGTGCCTCATCCAGTCTTTTCCTGAACCGGAGGTAGAGTGCCAGCTGCAGGGGGCTGGGTCAGCCAGCCACAGGGGGCTGATCCTGCAGGTAGTTGATATAATGTTAACCTATCTGTACGATGCACACAACCCTGGACCAATCTGTACTTTCCACATGTACCAATCTTAAACTAAGTTAGCTGTGCATGCCTCTTCCAAGTAAGGATTTAAGTCACTGTAACATGGAAATAAATCAGAGAACGACCATCTAACCATATTGGTGGCCCAAGAGTCGTTTATCCCAGGTGCAACACAGCAAGGACCCATGAAAGCTGTGGTTATAAGTGCACACACACATGAACATTTCTTACCAGGTTGTGAAACCTTAATATTCTTCACATAAGGAAGCTGTGTTTTCCCAACTAACTTGATATCCTGGCTTAGATTAGGGTCCTTCTGGGGTAATGTTGAGAGGGGTAGGGGGAAGGTGA